>JADRCC010571438.1:0-13044 GCA_019843855.1 Hylomyscus alleni
AGACAAGACAGTGAATTTCTACTATAGTTATTCTGTTTTCCAAAGGACCGTGGAATCATAGGCAGCTGCAGCACACAACTGAGAGTCAGGCTGGCTTTGCTAAAATTATATGTTATTTTAAACCTATTTTTAAGACAAAATAAACTCCCCGCAAGAAAGTAGACCAGCATTCCCTTAGCAAGGACAAGAGGCCAGTGTGTCAGAATGAGAAATAAGAGCCCCGTCACTAACTAGTCTTATACTCAGCCCTGCCTAGGAGTTTTGCTTGAGAAGTACACGGCTGGGAGTTCTCTGATATGTCCCGAGGTTCTGCTTGGCAAGTCTCCTGGTTCCAGCAGGTCAAGAGCAGCCTAAAAGACCTTGTTAGTCACTCACTGTGGTTTCTTTACTGTATTGTACAGCTACGGCTGACCAGTCAGCAGCTTCATTTGAAATGGAAATGTCTCAGACCGGCTTCAGTGCTCATTACTCGCAGGTATGCCGACCATGTGCTAGAAAGAAAGACCTTTTCTACAAGCTTTCCTCGCCCAAGCAACGCCCAGGCATCAATGGTCTAAGATAGCCTTGAGGTTTATGGTGGGGGCAGCTCTGCGGCCCGAGTGCAGAGGTCCAATCCAAATGGGAAAATGGCATCTCGCACGCTGCTTATTAGGAGTGTTCTCCGTCCACTTCTACATTTTACCAATTGTCAGATGTGAACAAGACAGTCTGAGCTCTGCTGAATGTACCTGTGTATCTAATGAAATGAAATGCTTAAGATATATCGTTTATAATGCAGACAGTTAAGGTTGTATTCTGCTAAAAGTCCTTAAGTGAATAAGATGTAGGTTTGTTTTGCTTTGTTATTTCATTATTTTAGTTCTGTTTTGTACCCAGAAAAGTATAAGAAGGCAAGGAGAGAGGATTCGTGCTCACTCCACAGGGATATGGTTATTTCAATGTGGCAGTTACATAGAGTGCCTCGGCTTCCTTTTTCAATAAAATGAGGGTTGTAATATTGGGTTCTCATAGAGTTACTGTGAAGACTAAATGAGTGAGTTTATATAAAGTACTTTGACCTATATTCATATACATATGAACTATGATCATATTCCTAATGCTACATAAGTTTTTGCCCATACCATTTTATTGCCCTTTGTATTCACGTTTTAGGACTGGGTCATGCTCGGAGCCGTGGGAGCCTATGACTGGAACGGAACTGTAGTCATGCAGAAGTCTAACCAGATTGTCATCCCTCATAACACCACCTTTCAAACTGAGCCCACCAAGATGAACGAGCCTCTTGCTTCTTATTTAGGTAAGGTTTGGGTGCAACCTGGATCTTCATTTCACTGTAACTGAATACCTGGTTCTGGGATACTCACGAAAGCAGCCACAAATGCTGAGTGCCTATGTTGTGCCAAATGTATTAAAAAAACTAAAAAAACAGCAAAATGGATGAGGCAGAACAATGGGCATTGTTTTGAGTGAGAAACAATGAAGAAATAAGCAAGCTCTCTTGGAAGGCTCTGGGTTAAGACAGAAATGACAGAAGTAGGGGGAGTTAACTCAGTTCTGAAATCCTCATAACCTAAGATTCTGTGAGATCATTATATATAAAATACCTTGGGATCAAGAACCAGTTTTACCTAAACCTTCTTTCTGTCCTAGATAGAACAAGTATTGGATATTTACTTTCATATAGATATCATTTCATATAGATATAGATTTCAATAGATATTTACTTTCATATAGATATCATTTCATATAGATATAGATTTCAATAGATATCATTGTATAGTTCCTATGAAAAGTAGGTGATCGTGTATTTAAAGAGTCACAGAAAGAATCACACTATGTTCAGAAATTTACCTTATCCTAAAAAAAACAAATCTAATGCCCATACCCTAGTCCCTGGATCTATTTGAAGTTTGTTGGTTTTTTTGTTTGTTTGTTTGTTTGTTGTTTTTTTGTTTTGGTTTGGTTTGGTTTTTTGGGTTTTTTGTTTTTTGAGACAAGGTTTCTCTGGATACCGCTGGCTGTCCTGGAACTCACTCTGTAGACCAGGCCAGCCTTGAACTCAGAAATTTGCCTGCCTCTGCCTCCCAAGTGCTGGGATTAAAGGCATGCGTCACTACTGCCCAGCATCCTTGGACCTATTTATGTGTCACCTTATAAGGCAAAAAGAACTTTTTGATTGGAACTACATGATGGATCCTGAGATAGATCATGCTTGGATATATTGCCATAGTCCAATACAATCAAGTGATGTAATCAGAAAAAAAACCTTTCCTGGATAGGTTTAGAAGGAGATAGAACTGTATGTAGATGGTCAAAGAGATACAGTGTCCCTGCCAATGAAGGAGGAGGAGGTGGGAACATACATCGTCTCTGTCACAAAGGACAAAGAGGTGTGATCTCTCTACAGGCTTTAGATGGGAGTCTAGGACAAAGAGGTGTGATCACTCTACAGGCGTTAGATGGGAGTCTAGGACAAAGAAGTGTGATCTCTCTACAGAGGTTAGATGGGAGTCTAGGACAAAGAGGTGTGATTTCTCTACAGGCATTAGATGGGAGTCTAGCCCTACTTGCTTCTCACTGTAGTCTAGGAGTACAGTGTAGCTATGGAGGACTTCTAGCTTAAAGAAATGCAAACTAAGGCATTTGGAATAGATATTATAAGCCATCAAATTTATAATACTTTTTATAGCATCAGTAGAAAACTTAGAGGTATGTTAAATATTATTAATGTTGTTAACATTGATCCTATTCCTACTAGCAATTAAAAACTGAATTAAATTAATTCATTACTAAAATTAATTGTCTAAAGACTGTTTAGACAATTAAAGACTGAATGAAGAGTGAAAATGTGTTTGACACAGTCACTACTCTTTCCATATTCCCTTATTCAAATTATTACTTTAACAAAGCAGTATTTTTGGTATGGTGAGATGGGATTCTATGATCAAATTCTTTAAACAACCAAGTTCTAAATCTGTTATTCCTTAAAGTTTGAATTGATTCTTGATTAAAGTATAATTTAAAATTTAAAGACTGCACTTTACTTCTTTATATGGCCCCTCTTATCACTTACAATTCAATGAAACTGGAAAAGTTGACAATGTACATACACAAATAGATGTGCACATTTATGGCTCCTCTATACTCAAGAAAGGAAGGAATTTGCATATGTTCTCTATAGTATACTAATGTATTTTTCTGTTCACTTCATAACCTTAGTCAAAAGTTAAGATAGAAGCTATTTGCCAACAGACATCTAGTAGATGTAAGATGTCTTTCATATGCTTCCCATAACCAGCCCTCAAATATTATTTTCAAATGTGTCATTGTGGTGATTATAAAATTATGAAGAAATTGAGCTTCCTGTTCTGAAATCTGAGTGGAAGGCAGCTAGTGAGGCCATGTAAAATCCTCTGTGGGGGGCAAAGTAAGAGAACAACATTATGAAAATGCCAGTGCTAATCAATGAGAAGGAGAAAGTGTGAAATGAAGCCTGGCATCTCATCTCAGGATAGGGTCACCCACCCACTTCCCTATCACCCATAACCTTCCTCAGTATGTGCTTAGCTAGTGGGCTTGGTGGTGAGAATCCAGGGGAGCCTACACTCCTTGTCCCCTCATCCACATTTTGTTGTGTTCTAATCATAACCTGACAAATTGAAAGAAACAAGAAGTGAGGCCAAGCCACACAATGAAGCTAAGTCATACATTTCCTACTCTATCGCCAAAGCTCATGCTTCTTCCAATATGTTCAGAGACTAGACAACACTCATCCTTTATAAAGATAAAGGTCTAAAATCAGTTGGAAATATTCATAAGAGGATAACATGCATCACAGACTTTCTTATATAAACATACTATCTGTATAAAAGTGGAATTATTACCTTATAGCAAAATACTGCTTAAGTTAACAATATGATCCCTCCAGTCAGTTCTCTGTGATGTCCGGCACGACTCCGACTTCTACTGCAGTAACAAGCTGCTTCTAGCTATTAGAGCATTGTTTCCTTCCGCAGAGTCCAAGCCTGCATGCAGTGAGTGTTACCCATTGATTTAGATCTGTTCGCTCCAGATGCGAAATACAGAATTTCTCCCTCAAAAAAATAATAATAACCTGACTAAAGGCCAGATACAAGCTCTTTCCTTAACTGGCAGAACTGACGTCTGGAGAGGGTTGGCTGTGCATCTGAGCTAGAACTTCCCATACAATCATGAATATCAAGATACTCAAAACATTTAATAACACCCCAGAAACTTCCCAGGCCCTCAAGTCTGTGAGTATTGGAAAACCCTCCATGAATCTGAATGGTGACTTCTATCTGGAATAGATACTTCTGTCGCTGCAGTAATGGACTTGTGGGTGTGCCCAAGGCCTTGGAAACAGGGTGGATTCCCAACAAAGGTGCAGAAATTTAGCTGCACACGTGCAAAAAATATATAAGGCAATGTCAAACTTGGGAGTTGTCTACCTATTCCCTGGTTAGTGAGCTAAGTCAACAGAGGTGCCCTCAGTGAGTGTATGCTCTTGCACTGAAGGCACAAAGGCACAGGGCTCGTGATCAGAACCACCCATGCATGAGCTTCCTGTCACAACCACATGATTCTGACTGACACAGAATACAGCATGCTCTTAAACCTTGAGTGGCGGTGGCACGGAAGAAAAAGGAAAATAGGGAAAAAAAATTTTTCACCGCTCATGAGAGAGCCAATGTAAAATACATGTAAATGAAAGTAAAGTCAGAAAGAAAAAAAAAAAGATTTCACAGAGCAGAAAACATGGAATGATAGGGGGTAGAAAAAAAATCTCAGCTTTAATTTAAAAAAAGACAAAATCACAGCAAACCGCTGCTGTTAGGTAACTTAGCAACCATCAAAACATTTGAATTAGTAGATATAAATCACGATTCTCACGTATGATGCTTGTGAAGGTTTGATGGGACCAAATCTCTCTCAATCGGCTGTTCATAGGATAACTCTAGTATGAATAGACTGGCAACTTACCCGACAATGTATCAAGGACAAATTGATCCAGTAATCTATTGCTTGACATCTATTGTCAAAAATATTCAAAGGGAAGAAAAAAACAGTCTTCAAAATGGCTTTTTCATCTCAAACAGTGTACCAAAAAAAAAAATGCTAAAACGAACAAAACAATAATGGAACCCACCTAAATTCCATTATTCCATCAATAAGTGGCTGGGAAGTACATGCAGTCCCTTTATGATACAACTCAGACAATTCAACCTTCAACCATATAAAACTGCAGCTGAAAACCTTGGGTAGCAATGCAGGAAGGGATTAAGTTTTCTGTCACCCAGAAATAACTACTAGTGTTAGCCAGGCCTGGTGGAGCACATCTTTTATCCCAGCACTAAGGAAGCAGAGGCAGGCAGATCTCTGTGGGTTTGAGATCAGCCTCATCTACAGAGTGAGTTCCACAACAGCCAGGCTCCCCACAGAGAAATCCTGTCTTGAAAAAAAAAAACACAAAACCTACCAACCAAACAAATAAAAACCTATTAGTGTTGACAGTAAATAGAATTAGTTTGCTCCACAGCGGTGACTGACAGGTTTTCGTGTGAGCATGAGTGTACGTGACTGCATATAAGAGCATGTAGGTTCCTTCTTCCCCTTTTTCTATCATCTCTGTTCTATCATTCGCATCCCTAGACAATGAACATTTGTGCTTGGGGGAATTATCATTTAAGGGTTGTTCAGTTTCTGTGGGCACAGGGGGCAGAGTAAAGGCATTTCACCAATACAAGAAACGAAAATACAAAGATGATTAGCACCACCATTTAAAGAGGTTCTAATACATCGCACAGGTCGTTACGGGTCCAGGCCCACATCTTGAATTACCCTTTGGTTAGGTTACACGGTGAACTCCGCCACCATCCCTGGAGGTGTGCTCTACATTGCTGGACAGCCTCGGTACAATCACACTGGCCAGGTTGTCATCTACAAGATGGAGGATGGCAATGTCAACATCCTGCAGGCCCTCAGTGGAGAACAGGTACGTGTGGCATGAGTCGTTTGATGTCATCTCTGTGTACTCTGAGTAACTTTTGACTAGCGGTCTTTTAAACCCAAATATTCACAAAATCCGTTGTGAAGGCGGTCTCCTGTTTGATCCTTTGGAGGGGCGTGAAGAAGCAGTATCATCTTTGATGTCATAAGCATTTCTTCTGGCAGGAGGTAGAGGTAGATAAGTTCAGCTAACAGATGTCTCATGCAGTCATAGTCAATGTGTATAAGAAATATTAAGATCTAAAAGATCAAGAAGCATAAAAGTGGCGATTGTGTTAGGGGTGCATTCAGAAGATAGAAAGGCAGTTTTACGTTGTGATTGGTATAGGAAGGCCATAGGAGATGAACATTGCTGACTTTAAAAGGAGAGGAAGGATGTAGACAAGAGCTTCTTTAGTAAAGACTAAACTGTGTCAAATTCTAAATAACCAAGGCAAAAAACATCTGATCATACTGGAAGTAATGAGAAATTAGATGCAACATATAAAATTGGAAAATTATTTAAAACATCCTTAAATATTAAAAGTTGCTTAGGAAACTATACATGCAATAGGCAAATGTCAATACTTATAGTATTTTAGACTGAAAAATATGTCTACCAATCCTGTTCAGTGGTTAGTTTTGAACAGTAATTTAAGTGATTTTTTGTCCCTTTTTTCATAGTTTCATGGGTTTTCTAAGCATTCCACAGTGAGAGTTTATTAACTTCACCCCACCATTCGCTTGGAGGTGGTAGGCAGGATTCACTCAGGTTTTGGTAGGTGGGGCAGAGAGAGACCTTCCTCCTCTGTGGAAGTCCTGGCTGCAGCCATCATAACCTGCAGCCCAGATATTAGAAGAGTCTCACCTAGTAGGTCTACAAGCAGCCCTAGTGCTACAGCCATGAGCCCCCAGAGGACCAGTGTTCCTTATGATAGCATAACCATAACTCACAGGGGCTCTGCAAAGAGCCACCACAGTCCGAGAAGCCCCATTTCCAACTCCACCCAGCCCGAATGTCACATTCTGATCGAAGTTATTTTCACCAACATCAGCATCACCCAGCAGCGCAGGGAGACCATTCTCGGCAGACTCCATGGAAATCTCAGAGCGCCCGGTCAGAGGCGGTCTCTCATATCCAGGCTACAGCCTTCTTATTAATTTAGCCATATGGACTAACTCGTATTTACTAAGCTCGTTATATCTCATAAACTTATCAGCAATAAAATAGACTACCGTTGTAGCTCAAAGGTGACCAAGAACCTAAAATGGTTAATTAATATTATGAGATTGAAAAGGGAAGAGGTAAAAAATATGGAAGTCAATGAGTATAAGAGAAGTGGAACAGCAAAAATGATATTTTGTTGCTCTTGACAACTCAAGTCTGTTAGCATCCTGAAGATGTCTGCTCAGTACAGGGGAATGTAAAAAATGCAAAATAAATGTTCTCGTGTAAGTAAAGGAAAATGTCAGACGCCTTTTTAAAGGCAATAATTTCTGTTTTGAGCCTGAGATCCTGAAAAAAAAAAGACAAAAACAAACTAACAAACAAGCCAATAAACAAAAACAAAAAAAAAAAAAAAGTTGCTCCGTGATTAGAAGGTCAAGCATAAGTTGTGGTAGTTGAAGAACGTTATTATACTTAGACCTGTTCCCTGTGACAACACAAATTCTAATGACAAAAGCTGCTGGAGCTGAGATTGAAGAAGAGGGAAACCACGGACCTAGGCAGCTCATGAGCTCACACTCAGCTCCAGAAGGCCACGGACACTAGGGATGAGTGTCCAGCGGAACGAGGACATACAGTCACTTATTATTGTTATTGTTATTTATAATTAGCTTAAACTTTTAAAAATTTGTAAGTCTTTCCAATGCCTGTGAAAGGGTACCTTAAAGAATCACTGAAATAACATTCAAAAGCTGCATCCTCACATTCATGGCCAGCCTGGAGCCCAGAGACAATCAGTGCGCAGTAGCAAGGTCGCGAGAGCACTGCAGAAGCATCTTCATCAAGCCCAGGAGAATCCAAAGAAAGAACAGGTCTGCCCTTTAGGACAGGACAAAGTTTAGGGGGGTGAGAGGAGAGAAAGGAGCTCGCAGGGATGGAAAACAAGTGCTGTCTGTGGCGAGCATGGTCGCTTACACCTATAATCCTAGTGGTCTGAGGTTGAGACAGGAGACTTGCCACAAGTCCAAGAACAGTCTGGGATACAGAGAAAGACCTTGTTTCCATCCCTCACATACCACCAAAAAAAGTTATATATGGCACCGATGCAGAATTATAAGCACAGAGACAAAAATACACCTACACAGGAATATCTGTAAGAGAAGCGTTAAGAATGTGAAGTATTCAAAGCAGGCCAGTGCATGAAAAGTGCTGTAAGCATTTAGATAGTGTGATACCAGTTCTTTGCTAAAAGAGGTCCTTTTCTTTAAAATGCTATTCAAGAGGAGAGCCCCTGCAATCTTTTCCTATTTTTCTATCCCTTGTAGCTGCTGGACACAACTTAGCCACATACACACACACACACACACACACACACACACACACACACACACACACATATATATATATACGTATATATATATACATGTGTATATATATATACGTATAAATATATATATGTGATTTATTTATTTTTATTATCTAATCCTTTTTACAGTACAGACCCCATCGCCCTCCTGGTTTGACCCCTGACCCCTCCCCATCCCATACCTCCTCCCCCATTGCCCTTCTCCAAGAGGATGTCCTCACCCGCAGACTCCCACCCTACCAGGTCTCCCCACTCCCTGGATCCTCAAGTGTCTCAAGGGTTAGGTTCATCTCTCACTGAGGCCAAAGCAGGCAATCCTTTTGTTTATATGTCAGGGCCTCCTATCAGCTGGTATATGTTTCCTGGTTTGTGGCTCAGTGTCTGAGAGATCTCGGGTCAGTTGAGACTGCTGGTCTTCTCATTGGGCCGCCCTCCTCCTCAGTTTCTTCCAGCTTTTCCCCAATTCAACCATGGGAGCCCCCTGCTTCTGTCCATTGGCTTGGTGCTAGTCAGCTGTTTGTTGGGCCTCTCAGAGGGCAGCCATGCTAGGATCCTGTCTGTAAGCACACCACAGCATCAGTAACAGTGTCAGGTCCCTGGGCCTCCCCTTGAGCTGGGTCCCAAATTTGCCCTGTCACTGGACCTCCTTTCTCTCACACTCTTCTCCATTTTTGTCCCTGCAGTTCCTTCAGACAGGAACAACTCTGAGTCAGAGCTCTTGACTGTGAGATGGCAACCCCATCCCTCCACTTGATGCCCTGTCTTTCCACTGGAGATGGACTCTACAAGTTCCCTCTCCCCACTGTTGGGCACTTCATCTAAGGTCCCTCCCTTTGAGTCCTGTGCCTCTCACCTCCCAGGTCTCCAGTATACTCTAGAGGGTCTCCCCACCCTCTACCTCCCAAGGTTGCCTGTTTCCATTCTTTCTGCTGGCCCTCAGGACTTCAATCCTGTTCTCCCCTCCAATACTTGATCATGTTTCCCCCTTCCCCTTCTTGTCCCCTTTCCCATCCAGGTCTCTTCCTCCTTCTGCCCCCCATGACTGCTTTCTTCTCCCTCCCAAGTGGGATTGAAACATCCTCACTTGGGCCCATTGGCTTGTTAATCTTCTCAAGTTCTGTGGATTGTATCCTGAGTATTCTGTACTTTTTTTGACTAATATCCACTTATTAGTGAGTACATACCATGCATGTCCTTTTGTGTCTGAGTTACCTCACTCAGTCTGATATTTTCTAGTTCCATCCATTTGCCTGCAAAACTCAGGATGTCCTTGTTCTTAATAGCTGAGAAGTATTCCATTGTGTAAATGAACTACATTTTCTGTATCCATTCTTTCATTGTGGGAAATCTGGATTGCTTCCAGCTTCTGGCTATCACAAATAAGGCCGCTATGAACATAGTGGAACATGTGCCCCTGTGGCATGGTGGGGCATCTTTTGGGACTATGCCCAAGAGTAGTATAGTTGGGACTTCAGGTAGCTCTCTTTCCAATTTTTTGAGGAACTTTCAGATTAATTTGCAGAGTGGTTGTACCAGCTTGCAATCCCACCAGCAATGGATTTCTCTATTTCTCCACACCCTCGCCAGCATCTGCTGTCATCTGAGTGATCTTGGTCATTCTGACTGGTGTGAGGTGGAATCTCAGGGCTATTTTGATTTGCATTTCCCTAATCAGTTTTTAGAAACCAAAATGCAGCATACTCTGCATTACTGCAGGAGGACTCGGCTACTTTCATGCATTCATTGCACCTTCCTATGTTACTGTATTTACACATCAATGAAACCAGAATACCTCTGGCACTCCCCCCTCTCCCTCTCTCCCTCTCTCCCTCTCTCCCTCTCTCCCTCTCCTCTCACACACACACACACACACACACACACACACACAAACACAAAAAAAGCAACAAACAAAAAACAAAAAAAAACAACAACAAAACACTTTACTCTGGTAATAGTGGTCTAATGTGTGGAAAAGCAAAAGGCAGTCACAATGGAAATAAAGTTAGTCATGTCTCTTAAATCTTAGACTGAAATCTTCCACCCCTTGTCTTTCTCAAAATCAGGACTACTTCATCCTTCAATCTAGAAAAGACTTGGTTTGTACAGTGTTCTGTATTTCGTTGCCTTTGACACCAGCCCTCACATCCTTTTCTAGACCGGGACGAGTAATAGACCCTCAGACTTCCACTTCCGGGAGAGCCTCGGAGATCTCAGCCCTGCCTGTTGTTTTGTTTTGTGTTCTAGATCGGTTCCTACTTTGGTAGCGTCTTAACAACAATTGACATTGACAAAGATTCTTACACCGATCTGCTTCTCGTCGGGGCCCCCATGTACATGGGGACAGAGAAAGAGGAACAGGGCAAGGTGTACGTGTACGCCGTGAATCAGGTAAGGACACCTGAGGTGGGCGGATCTGGAAAATGCCTTCCTTCCCCTCAGTTCCACTAATGCAACTCGAACATTTTTCACTTGCATTGCGGGTAGGAAAAGAGCTCTAAGGAGTTGGCTAGGCCCGTTCGATTTCACAGTTTCAAAAGAAACATTTCGAATCCAAGTTAACTACTTTCAGACCTCATTTCTGTTTTGCTTGAACATAGGAAATGTTCAAAGAAACAACTGTTTTTTTGCTTCTGTTGTTACTACAGAGTTTTGTTTTGTTCTTCTTATTTTACCAGACTATAAAGGATAAGTAACGCAAATGCGAATAACACTCATGTGGTAAATATCCTAGTTGTAACCTATGTATGAGCTCGAGTCTGCATAGGTTGAGGGGCGTCCACAGTTACCATGGCAATAGCCAGACACAACTTAATAGCAGTGATGCCAGGCCCTTCCTGGGAGATGGGGTGGGTTTTGAAACTCATAACCAGGTGAAGAGAGATTTGTATTTCAGTCCTAACTTTAGGCATCATTTGTTGTGTGAAGTAATTTTCCCTTACCAATTAAAAGGATACTTGCAATTTCCAGACAGGTCAGAGGCTAGGTTTGTGTTATTGTGTTGTTTGCTTGGTTGTTTTGGTTTAAACTTTTCTTGCATGCTAGGTATTTTAAATCATAGATTGCATACCTTTCATCCTCTCTTTTCTTTGGCTTTCTTCCGTGTGTTTGTTTGGGGAAAGAAACTGTGTTGTTTCTCTCTCCCTTTTTTCTCCAAGAAAATATGTTCTCTCCTAGCAGGGTCTGTTTCCCTCCACTCCAGGCGGCCTTTGCTTTTCGAACAGAGTAAATTTTGCCCTTCTCTTAGGTGGAGAATGAACAAAGAGTCTTAGCCAAGAAGCACACTGTGGTGAAACAGAGCTGGGACACACAATGGAGGATTTAATTTTTGCTTCTTTAGTAAGTCGAAAACATGCAACTAATTATATGCTTAGCTTCATCAGGAAGAGCCTGTTGGAATTCTCAGCGTGTCTACTTCCCGAGGCTCCTTTGGGTTCCCATTTTTTTTTTCATGTATTTTACAGGTCTGCTGTTGGTATGCAAATGGTTACTTCATAAGTTTGGCGTGGTGTGCACTTCAAAAACAAACCGACTCCTCAGTAGCAGTGTGAGAACTTTTAAGTATTCTGTTTATCTTCTCCCTAGACAAGGTTTGAATATCAAATGAGCCTGGAACCAATTAAGCAGACCTGCTGTTCATCCCTGAAGGATAATTCATGCACAAAAGAAAACAAGAATGAGCCCTGTGGGGCGCGTTTTGGAACAGCAGTTGCTGCTGTAAAAGACCTCAACGTGGATGGATTTAATGATGTCGTGATTGGAGCTCCCCTGGAAGATGACCACGCAGGAGCTGTGTACATCTATCATGGCAGTGGCAAGACCATAAGGGAAGAGTATGCACAAGTAAGACACCAGGGTTACTCGAGGGTCTCAGCCCTCCACGCCAAGTGGGCCCACCTGTCTTACCCTAAAACTTATAATTTACTTTTTAAATCTATTCTGACTCCTTTAGGAAACTACTCATGATTTTTCTCCTGTGTCCTTTCTTAGAAGAATTAGCTAGCAATTTACATTCTTCTCCAGCTTCTTTTCTGTGGTCACTTGTCTGCCTTCTTGAAGACCATATCACTTGAAGAGGTAAAATGATAGTAAACAAATAATGCCTGGTAATGGGGTGAGGTGACATCTCCAGTGCTTTTCATCCTAAAGAGTAAGAGGGCAACAGTAGTATGATTTAGCCAATAAAGAAGATTGTGGGGTTTTGTAGTCAGTGCCCCTATTGTTATGAAGCAAAATTACATTAAATTTATGATTATGAATTAATATTATATATTTTCATCAAATGACTATGGGTTTCTGAGGTTTATGATTTTTTTTTCTCAAGTAATACTTCTTGGAAAATTGTGAATGGTTAATTTGATCTGTCCAGGATTTCTTTTGTTCTTGTTTTAAATTTATTGGCAGTTAGCAGTTCCACATTCACTGACTTAATCTATAAATTTAGTTTCTTAGTACATGAGAAAAATATTCACTCACATAAATATTTAATATACCATAAACACAAGAG
>JADRCC010571441.1:0-14372 GCA_019843855.1 Hylomyscus alleni
TTGTTTGATATTCTCTCTCTTTATCTTTTTCTGTGTGTATATGTGTAATGAGACACACACACACACATACACACACACAAGTATATTTGTGTGTGCTGGTATTCATCTCATGGACCCATGGAGGTCAGAAGTCAACATCTTGTATCACCTATCACTTCCCCCTTACTTTGAGGGAAGGTTTTCTCTTTGAATCTGGTGCTCACTGTTTGGTTGAAGTAGTTTACCACAAACCCAGGGAGCCTCCTCTCTCTGCTCCCAATGTTGGGATTACAGACATGAAACATCGCACCCAACTTTCTAAGTCAGTGCTGGAGATCTGAACTTAAGTCCCCATGTTTACACCACAAGAACATTACCCAGGTCCTGGCTGGTATTTCTATTGTCATTATATAATATGCAGTATTTCAGGGCCAAAGTAACTAAGCTGATCCTTGTTAAAAACTTAAGCAATTTGAAACATCTACAAAGGAAACTGTGCTTCTGTCCTAGTCCACATTGTCCTCTTTGGTTCGTCCCATGATCCTTGTTTAAGGGCAACTCCATTAACTGTTATGAAGCTCTGCCCCCAAGACCCTCTTCTTTTTTGAGAATGCTTGTTTCCTATTCTTAATAGGAAAGATTCGAATTGGAAGGCCTTCAAGGGAAATAAACCAAATAAAAGAATTACCCCAACCGAGTTAAAAACTATAGTGCTTTTGTGGATTAAGAAATAATTCCAGGGTTCATGACCTGCCCAATGTCATAAAACCAATTAGTCACCAAAAACCATAAATGAAGCCCATCATTGCCCACACCCAAAAGTTCCTTCCTCTGAAGCTGGAAATGTTTACCACGGAAAAAGTCTGTCTAGAAAGAGCTTATCTTCTGCTAGGGAAAGATGAGACATGAGTGGGAGAGATGGAAGTAAAGAGAGTTAATGTCAAGCCCAAAGCTGGAGAATAATACTGGCTCCTGAAATTTTGCTTTCTGATGTTTTATGCTAAGTAGATGATGTGTTTGGTGTTTTCTTGTCACGTAAGTCACCAGATAGAGGTCACAGAAACATAAACACTGTTTCGGTCACAAGTGCTGGAGCTGGAAGTTGCTTCTGGACCAGTAAACATTTTAGGAGCAGAGAGAGCAGGTCTGTGAGTCATTCACATAGCACTGCCAATTCCTCTAATTAGGCAACGCCTCCTGAGTCCCAGGGGCTGTGGAGGACAAAGTATAAACCACAGAGGGAGATGGAATATTTTCAAGGGATGAAGCTCTTTGAAAACTACTACGGTAGAATATTTGGTTAGATTTCCTATAGAGGAGAAAGACAAGCACCCCTAATAGATGGAAAAGCGGATGGATTCTTTATTGTAACTTCTTGCCACTGGCCCCTATCAGTTTCTAATTTTGATTTAGTGATGAATGCTAGGGAAGCTTCCGGAACTCATCCTTAAGAAATGCTAACAATGTCACTTTAGTAATCCTCCTGTCTCTACCTCCAGTCCCATCTCCTCAGGGCTGGAACTACATGTGTTCGTGACCATGCCCAGCATCTTACATGGGTTCTAGAAATCTGACCTCAAGCCCTCATTACTTTCAAAGTAGAAGTTCTGCCCACTGAGACATCTTCCCAGCCCAGAAATAAAACTTTTGAAAAAGTAAAATCCCTGAAGTTGGAAGAGTTAGCTCAGTAGTTAGTATTACTGGTTGCTGTTGCAGCAAACCTTGGTTCTTATCTCACATGGTATTTCATAGTAGTCTATAACATTTGTTCTAGAGGATGTGACGCCCTTTGTTGACCTCTGGGACACCAGGCACACACATGATGCACATACAAATATGCAGTCAAACATCCAGTACACATAAATTCTTTTTTTAAAAGAAAAATCATTAGAAGTATTCCATCAAGCTTTGAGCCAGACTTCTTAGTAGTACATTCCACAAAACAAATTACAAGAGGCTCAGATGTGTAAGGCTCAGGTATGTAAAAAAAAAAAATCTCTTGAATCCAGCCATGGAGCCAGACACTGACACCATTCAGTTACCATTTAATGATTACATTTGAGCTTCAGTATGAAAGAACAAAGAAGAAAGACATGAGACAATCAAGCTGGCACTCGGCTGGAAGCTTCATCCCTACTGACTAACTTCCATAATGCTGAAAGGTGCTATCTATGCATACCACTGGAGGAGAAAAGACTCACCAGTCCTACCCAGCTGTGAACCCTAAAATCTACAAATGCAACCGGCTTGGCACAGTGGCATAAATGCCATGGGCTAACCAACCACTTTCTAATTGGATTTAAGACTCACTCTGTGCATTGAAACCCATGCCAGGCACTGTTATAGGCACTAAGAACCTGTGGCTGGACAAGTCATAGGCTCTAAAAGAGAAACGACTACTGTTACTCGGCCAAATGAACATACTCTTCAACCAAAACAGACTGCTAATGACCCGATGTTATCCTACAGGTCAGTGTACCTGTCAACCTTCGCCAGATAAGCTTCCCTTTGTAATAGATGGTCATTAACTTAGAGGCCCACAGTTGATGAAGGTGCAAAGAATAAGAGATTGTGAGTTACTCAGCCATAAATGAGGCATCTATATCACAGTCTTCCTCCCAAAGGTAGGACATCATGTGGAAGTTGAGGGAGGAAGGTTACTAGAGCCAAAGATGGTAGACGACTCTTAGGAAACTGTTTTCTGGACAAGGCAGGGTAGTTGCACATGCGAATTCACGGCAGTTGAGACAGAACCATGCAAGCTCAAGCCAGACAAGATATCAGCATGGAGAGAGGAGCTGAGTAGGAACTCTAAAGGATCTATTGGCAATTGATGGGTTCATGGAAAGAGAGAACCAGCTCTCTTTAAGGATGCAGACTTTGGTGGGTAGACCAACCCTCAGTCGAGACCTTAATCAAGAGTATGTGGGCAGAACAAACTGGATTTGTGTAAATTTCAAAAGAAGCTCAGGACACATGGCTATCTGGGTGGTGTCTACTGGCCTACCAAGGCACATGCTGACCTCTGGGCTCTCTCAGCTTCTCAAGTACCTGCTACGGAGCTTATGCTGGATGCGGGCTCTCTTCAGCTCTTCCGGCTTAGCCCCTTACCTTAAACTTCTCCAGCTCATAGGCTTTCCTTCCCCCAACCTTCTGATCCATATATAACCCTGACATTTTGGCTACACTCTCAGCGCTCTCTTGGTGCACTCTCTCTTGCTTTTCTCTCTTGTCTTCCTCTCTCCCTTCTCTGCCCCTTCTCACGAACATGTTCTGTCCCTGCTCTGAATTTTTCCAGATTCCTTTGGCCATGCTCTCCCTCATATCTACAATAAAAAAAAACTCCCCTCAACCATACCTTGGGGTGGTCATGTCCTCATTTTGTATGGTTTTATAGGTTTTAAAATAAATAAAATAGGTCACAGTTGGGTGGGTTGTGGAGGAGACATACATTTGGGAGGAAGAGGGGAGTATGATTAAAAAAATACTGTACAAAATATGGGAAAAAATACTAACAATGAGAGAAAAAGAATAATTTTTGGCATTATGCTTCCTTAAACAGAAGTAGAGTGACTGTATATCAGAGCATTATCTACAAAAACTTTTCATCTGGTATGTAAATTACATGACCTAGCAGCCTGCAAAGTTGGAGATTTTCCCTGTGGCTCTCTTATACACACTGTTAGTTTTTAGTAGGAAAAAAATCAATAAATGTCCCAAAGAACCCTTTCAAGGAGAATTAAATGATAAGATTCAGGTTCCGTGTGTGTGTGTGTGTGTGTGTGTGTGTGTGTGTGTGTGTGTGAGAGAGAGAGAGAGAGAGAGAGAGAGAGAGAGACCCTGTCCCTAAAGTGAGGTAGATAGAGAGTGAGGTAGACACCTAATGTCTACCACTGACTCCATATATGCATTCATAGATGGGCATGCACACCTATCCACAAGCATGTGTGTACAACACACACACACACACATACACACACACACCATAAAATAGGTAGGTAGGTAGGTAGGTAGGTAAGTAGGTAGATGGTAGATACGTAGGTGATAGTAGATAAACTTCTTTGCAGTGTAACACCAGGAAAGACTTTACCAAGTCAGTCTCCTTTAGAAGATTCAGCTAGACTGGTACCCAGCAGCCCTTGGACTCTGTCTGTCTCCATCCCCCTAGCCACTATGTTGTAGGCACCCATACCTGACTTTTTCCATGGATGCAGGAAATCTCTTCTCAGGTCCTCACACTTTCACAGCAAGCACTCTACTCACTGGGCTATCCTCCCTCTCAGCCCAGAGTGGGGAAAAACAGTTTACAAGACACATGCTTTTAATGTTCTGGGCTGAATTATATTTCTCTAGATTTACATCTACAAAAGGTGGTTCTGGGTTGTGAGATGGTCCTTTAATTAATTGGGCTTACAGTTCTTGCAAAATATTGGAGTTCAGTTCTAAGCATCTACTTCAGAAGGCTTACAACAACCTATAAGTCCAACTCCAGGGCATCCAAGGCCTCCATCGACACCCACACACATATCCATAAACTCACATTCCCCTCCCACAAAACTGACAAAAATTCATTTTTAAATAATGGTATTTCAGGCAGCAGTACCATCAGGAAGTGCTGCTGTGAGTGGTGCTGACTCTGTAATGCCCCAAATTAACCTGTAAGCCCCACCTGCCCAGGAACCAGGTAACTTCCTGGAATTCTGGGAATTATAGTTCTTGGGAAAAGACAAAGCCTCATGGGAAAGTAGGTGGTCTATGGGTTTGTCCTTATAAACCCTGCAACTCCGTGGCTCCAGGTGGTTCTCAGGAGGGAAATTCCAGGAAACGGTCCTGAACAAAGTCCACCTCTTGGTCATCATTTCCTATTTAATAAAACTTGCTTCAAAATTGGCTCAAAATGGCGAAGTTGGTTTATCTGGCAAATCTCAGGATGAATGGACTCCTGGGCTTGGCTTCTCAACTCCTGCTTGAGAAAACTGAGGCACCAGGCTGAGAAGTCTGTACTGGAACACTCCTTATGCAAGTCCTAAGCAAACAGAAGCTGGACAAACCATTGTCTTCCATCCTAAACATGTTAGGATGACAATGTCTGCTACAGTGGAAGTGGAGAGCCATCTTGAATTCCGGCTTTCCCTATACTAAATTACTCAACACAGAATAAAATGGTTTTCCAGGCTGTGCCTTACTCTGAGAGACTCCATTTTATATGTAGCTTTTGGCTCCATTTGAAGGTGGAGGAGGATTGAGACCCTGAGGTAGAAGAAGTAAACCATCTGGGTAACACAGCCCACAGAGCACAAACAGATAAACGACTTGTTCCTCAGAGTAGAAAAAGTATTATCTTATACATTTATCAGAGTGAATTAAGGCTGCAGTGGATCATGGATGTATTAAAGTCCTCTCTTGATGTGCCCCAAGAAGTTCTCAGACACATCAAATGGAGCAAAGGTTATAGCTCTGTCTTAGGGTTTCTGTTGTTGTGACGAAAAAGCAAGCAGGAGAGGAAAGGGTTTGTTTGGCTTACATTTCCATAGGCTGTTCATCATCAGAGGAAGTCAGGACAAGAATTCAAACAAGGCAGGAACCTGAAGGTGGGAGCTGATGCAGAGGTCACAGAGGAGTGCGGCTTACCGGCTTGTTTACATCGGCTCTCTCAGCCTGCTTTCTTATAGAACCTAGGACCACTAGCCTAGGGATAGCACCATCCACAGTGGGCTGGACCCTCTCCCATTGATCACTAATTGATAAAATGCCTTACAGCTGAATCTCATGGAGGCATTTCCTCAACTCAGGAGACTTCCTCTCTGATAACTCTAGCTTGTGGCAAGTTGACACACAAAAGTAGCCAATACAAGCTTCCTCTCTGTGACCCACAAACTGGTGGAAGCCCAACACTGTGATGGCAAAAACCTCACCCTAACCTATTACCTAACACCTGGTGTAACCATCAAAGACCACAGGCAGAGCACTTCCGACTCTCCTTGAGGCTTTGGCTTGACCTGGTGCCCACTGTTCACATCGCCTACTACATTACCATCTGCCATCTACCTGCTTGCTTGTCTGAACCCGAACCAGAGATTTCCTGCACTAACATCACCTTCCACCTCCCAGCTAGATTCCGTCCATCTTCCATTTCAACCCTGACTCCCCTCTGACTTCTGCGGAATCCCCTTCCCAGCCTCAGTCCTAACTAAGTTTGTTGTCTTATCAATACAGATCACACATGCAAGTCTAGTAGGTTTCTTTGGAAGCCTCTTGAACTCTGATGTAACCTCTTAAATTTGTATTATTCTGTAAGATGCATATGTCAGATAGATAGATAGATAGATAGATAGATAGATAGATAGATGATACATAGATACACATGTAGATAGATACATAGATAGATACAAAGATCTATTGTGGGTCGTATATCATAAGAGGTAATGATTAGTAATTAGGGTTGGAACAAAAGAACCTGCATTTTTCTTAGCCAGATCAACAAGTTAGGTGGGATTACCTGGCAAACTGCTGGCTCTGGAATCACTGCATGGACTTTATTGCTAGTCAATAAATTCTGATATTGTGGAAAGACACAAATGTGTCCTTCACCTCTGGCATGGCATACTTGTGACACAACTCCTGAAGATTGTGCTCTGACCTCTGCATGAATACTGGCTTTCAAACACACACACACACACACACACACACACACACACACCACACACAGTGTTTGTTGAGATCAGGGTGTGCCTTAGCCCAGGCTATTCCACATTGTGTAAAACACTGGAGATTCAAATTCACAAGCAGATTTTGACTCCATTTTGAGGGAGGAGAATGACTGCCGACCTCGGGAGGACTGACAGCAGGATTCCACGATGAGCTATCATCCGATATGATTCAAGGGCTGAAGATTCAGAGACGGCTCCATCCCTCACTGACACCACCCATTGGCCTGCCTGCTGCTCCACCTGTTTGCCATCTGGATCAGGACCTGACCGTCTGGCTGCTCTCTCCTGCTCTGGGTCCTGTTCAGTCTTTTTATCTAACAGCGGGATTTGGCAGTTTTACTTTCAAATTTGACACCTGCAGCTTCAGTAGGCCCCCGACTCCAAGCCCACCCCTGTTCTGGCTCATTATTGTATTGACACAGATTTCCTCAGCCTATTTCCGAACGTTCCTGACCTCTACAGCTGTGTCTTCTTGATTTTAGATTTTATTTTTAGTGTGTGTGTGTGTGTGTGTGTGTGTATGTGTGTGTGTGTGTGTGTGTGTGTGTGTGTGTGTGTTTGGGTGGGTGGGTGTTTATCTATATGAGTGTCATGTCTAGGAGGCTAGGAGTTTTGGATCTTAAGAAACTAGAATTTCAAACATTTGTTAACCACCATGTGGGTGCTGGGAACTGAACCTGGGTACTCTGGAAAAGCAGGCAGTGCTCTTAACCACTGAGCCATCTCCCCAGTCCCCATGTCTTTCACTTGTATTCATTCTGTAACCAATTGGTACGTACAGATACACCAGTTTACTGTGTGCCCTGTGAGGCATGATATAAGAGCAAATGTTAGCAGTTAAGACTAGACTAAGGAACTTGTGTTCACCTTCGCCAAGTTCCTGAAGTAGGTGGGTTTATGACGAATTACTGTCATTGAAACTGCTAAACCTTGTGAGTTTGTTGTTAACCAATACATTCTGATAGAATGGTACAGCACCAATGTGTTCACTATGTCTTTGGCACATACACATAACAGCAATAAAATTAAAAAAACTTTAAACAAAATGGGAACACTCTCCACAGATGCCTTCAGGATTATAGTGGTCTAAGTTGTCCTTACAGTGCAGTAGCAGAGCCCCATCTCTCTCTGGGTGCACACTACATATTATTATTACTGTCCCCATCTTAGCAGCTTGTTAAGGCTATGGTCATGTTCAAATATCCACTTTTTATGAAGTTTCTCTGATAATTCTTGGAGACCGATCAGTAACCTTTTGAGAAGCAAGCTTCGTAATCCACCAAGCAGGGACAAAGCAGACCATGAAACATTAGCCAGCATGCCCATGCACGGCCTTCTGGTGGCCTTCCTAGTGTCCGTTCACTCCTGCTGTGGTTTGTGTTTGCTCTGTGTTTTACACAGAGGCATCTTTCTTTTCTGCTTCTACCATAATCCACGTTAACCGTTTCCTTCCTGTGCTTGTTCCTGTGTTTTCACGCTCTGTATCAAAAAGATTGGTCCAGAAAATAAACATGAAACTGCATCCAGCACAGAATAGTAAATTCACCCTGGGACATGATGAGGAGGGAAGGCTGGGGGCAGCTCGGGAACTGAGGCAAGAATATTTATTGCTGAAATACCAGTGGGCACTAATATCTTGATGTATAAGTCCTTTTATGTATGCCTTGCAATACTCCCATGCATATGAATTGCCCGAGAGAGAAAAGCACACTTATGGTAAAGACTTAGCAAGGTTGGATAACCGAGGAGAACTTTGTCCTCAGAGACGTGGAATACTGTAGATCCAGAGCCAAATTATCAGTCGCTGTCTCTGGTTCCATTACTAGCTACCCATTGTCTACCAGCGCCTTACAAAATATCCTTCATTTTTGGGGCACAACAGTTGCTAGTATTGGCTTGGCAGAAGACCAGTTTCCACCAATCCAAGAGCTAAGACTATCATTAGATAATATCACAAACCTATGGTAGAGTTTGCTTTTTTTATACTGTATGTGACCCACTTGCATGATGCTTTCACGAACGTATTTGAACATTGCCTCGGCTTACACCCTTCCTGTAGTTCTGTAGCATATAACTATTTCCACATTGGAACCTGAGTCTGAGGAAAATGGTCACGCATACTTAGTTCAGATAAGATTATTTCTTATTCTGAGGTGGAGGATTGTGTTTTGTGTTGGCATCAAGTTGTTTTGGTTTGACTCGGTTTCCAAGAGTGCATCTTACCCAAGTTTCTTAATGTGAAGCCTGATGCAAGATACAATGTTTAGCTTTCAAAACCTACTTGATTTTTGTTTTATTTTTTGGTTTTTGTTTTGCAGACTGGCTTATCATAGTTTTTTTTTTTCTATAAATATCTAAAACAGAGGTCACTGGAGAATTACTCTGAAAGAACGGCTTTCCCAAAAGGGCAGAGGGATTTCCAATTAAGAGTGATATACATCAATCAAAGGGTTTTCCAAACTAATATATATTGGGTTGTGGCAGATGCAAGAAAGGACAGACAGATTTTTTAAGTCTTTCTATTAAAATCAGTCAGAGGAAATTCAGACTTTAATTTACATCCTCATCCCTAAACTGAAAGTCAAGAACCATTGTGAAAATCCAGTTTCATCTCTGAGCTTACCTGCTCCCAATCACAGAAAATTAGACAGTTCTGAAAGCAAGCAGCAGGGACACGATGCAATTTGACTTAATGATCAGATGCTGGCCACTATCTATAAAAAGTAGATTGTGAACCCAAGCAAATAGGATTTGAAGCCATTATCTTCATACAAAAGAGCTTTTCAGAAATAAGTGGAAGCATGCAGAAAATGCCAGATTTTACTGTCAGACAATCAAAATGTTCCATACTTAAGAAGAGACTTTTGCGTATTTTTAAAGAATTAAATTGAGTCAATATCGGAGAGGGTGCCAATTCTTAATCACTAGAGCTACTGAAGTGGTTTTGCTACTTGCCAAAAATAAACTGGTTACCATTGGCTCTGTGCTAGGAAGAATTTTCTCTGGAATCATAATTAGCAGTCCCCCAAAGAGGCAGTATAGCTGTTTTAAGACATAAATGTATTTTCTATCACTAGAAGTATTTCTAAACAAATTTTCCAGACAAGATTTGGAGTGAACTTAGGTTCATTAAACTGATCTCACATCTTGTTGTCATGAGCTCAGGCATTCTTTACTTGCATGTGTGTTTTGCTTTCTTAGTTTCATAAGTAATGTGCTAATAAGACACTTTAGGTTACATTCTATATTGCCTGGTTACAAAGACTTATACTACATGTAAGAGTCCTTACATAGTTAGAAGACAGCATTTCTCAGAGTAAGCAGTTCATTTTGTGTCACCCCCTTACTGCTGCCATGTGGCACAGGTTCCTGGAAGGTGAGTGCAATGTGCAGGGCTCTGGACATCTGCAAGTGTCTCTGTCTCTACCACATATGCAAATTAGATGACAGAACAGTTCTTCTCCATGATGGACAGGGAACAACAGGGAAGAGAGGAAAGACTGTGTATGAAAATCACACAATTAAGATTCCCTTAGTCTTTAAGTCCAGTATACTGACTTTGATATCAAGGTGCCCACTTTGAGAGGCATAAAACCTTTTGGCTCCTGTGAGTGAAACAGAGTTGTCCCTAGCTTCCATGTGTAATACTTTTGGCCTCTTCAGGTTCCCTATTCCCATGGCTATGAGTCTCAGTTAAAGTTGACCCATAAACCCCTGGGAGCCTTCCCCATTCCAGGTCTCTGGCATGTCCTAGAGATATCCCTCCCCTCCATTCTCCATTCCCCTAACAGTCACAGATGAAGTGTTCACCTCCTGCAGTCAGGCAGGACCCCCATCAGAGGGACACCAACCCACCCGTAAAACTTTCAACCCAAAATTTGTCCTGTCTACAAGGAATCCAGGGACAGAGATGGAACAGAGACTGAAGGAACAGACAACCAATAACTGGCCCAACTTGAGACTCATCCTATGGACAAGCGCCAATCCCTGACACTATTAATGATACTCTGCTATGCTTGCAGACAGGAGCCTAGCATAACTGTCCTCTAAGAGGCTCTATCCAGCAGCTGACTGAAACAGAGCAGAGACCCACTGTCAAACATTGGATGGAGGTCAAGGAGTCTTATAGAAGAGTTGGGAGAAGGACTGAAGGACCCAGAGGGGATAAGAACTCCACAGGAAGACCCACAGAGTCAACTCATCTAGACCCTTGAAGCCTCTCAGAGACTGAACCACCAACCAAAGAGTGTACACGGGCTGGAACTAGGCCTCATGCACATATGTAATGTAGCAGATGTGCAGCTGGGTCTTCATGTGGCTCTCCCAACAACTGGAACTGGGGCTTTCCCTAAAGCTGTTGCCTGTTTGTCAACTCTGTTCCCTAACTGGGCTGCCTTGTCTGGCCTCAGTGAGAGAGAATGTGCCTAGCTCTGTAGAGACTTGATGTGCCAGGGTAGAGGGATACCCCGGGGCAGGGGGATACCCCGGGGCAGGGGGAAGTGCGGGGTTAGCCGAAGGGGTTGCTTCCACCACCTCTCAGAGGTGGAGGGAGAGATTGTGTGAGGGGGAACAGAGAGAAGCAGGGGATGTAAAGTGAATAAACAAATAAATTAATGGGGAAAAGAAGACTTTTGACCTCTCTAATTTCTACCCAGATATCTACTACATTTTATATGGCTCTGAGATCCTTGACTGTATCACTTTTAGCAGTGAGAGTCACACAACGTCTTAAGGCTTATTTGACCTTTACTTTATGTGTATGTGCGAGGCATCAGGTGTGCATGGAAAGTTGTGGGGGTCAGAAGAGGCTATCAGATCCTCCGGCACAGGCTCTTAGAAGATGCTGGATGCAGGTTCTAAGAAAGAAACTCACTCCTGAGCCACCATGGCTGTCTTCAAGATCCAGCTCTTATTTCTAAGTTGTCCCCTTCAAAATCTACCATCTCATTGCATGATAGTAATCTAATATTGTTGATCATTTCAAAAGACATTTGATTTCATAGGCCTGCTCAAGAAATACAATGCAAAACTTCAATGAGTACAACGAAACTTATCTATAACTTCTCACTTAAAATACTTTGTTCAGTTCAAATCTAGCAACAAGGATGTCTCACGGTTTTTTAAATTATTATCATTTTGCTTCCTAAGTAAGTAAATAATTCCTAACCAACTCTAAGTGCCCATTTATTAAAAACTCAGAAGAAATCACATTACAGTGCCTTCTTCTAATGATATCCAGCTTCAACAAGATTTTTGGAATGTAAATATCTATCTTCAATAGCTTTCCATATTTGTTTCTAACAAATTATATGGCTGTGCAAAGTAAGTGGCAGTTCATAATTTATATAATTATGAAGAACGTGAGTCACCGAGTGTGCATTTTATTTTATCTCAGTTCTTCATTTTCACAGTTCAGTCACTGTGGATCAGTTCAAACCACAGCCTTTCTAAACATCTGTTGCTATTCATAGTTGTAGCATGAAAATACACTTTATAGTTTTAAAATGCTTTGTGAAAAGTTTCAATCATAATTCAATCAAGATATTCTCTTAAATCTAGCTCTTAGGTTGTTTTATTTGGCTTGGCTTGGGTTTGAAGACAGTGACTTCCTAAGTAGCTCAGTCCAGCTTCCCACTTACAATCCTCCTGCCTCAGTCTCCGAAATGTTGGGTTAAGTATTTCATCAGATCCTTACATGTAGTATTTGCTGTCTATAAACATGGACAAAGTCATGAAGTGTCATTAAGGTGTTGTAAGTCGTATGGACTGCATAAATATTAACAGTGAGTAGTAACAAGCTGGCCCTCAGTATATAAAGTTTATTTTGTACATATTTTGAAATATGTGAATATATATTCTGCATTATCTTTACTCAGATTCTGCTAAGCCAGTTCCCTTTATTAAGGAATCAACCTGTGTCCAAACTGGCCTCAAGGGGTATGTGCTAGAATTAAGAAAGTTTGGGGTATGCAAGCAGAGAGCTTGTCTCCAGGTAGTAGTCTGACCCAGGGACTTGGGTGACATCTCCATTTTCTCTCCTGGTGACTTTCTAAGGCAGGACCAGCCAGGAGGCACAGACCTCAGAAGTGGCAGGGTAGCTGGGACAGGATCCTTTCTACCTCCATCTACACCTAGAAGGGGCAGCGGATCCACATTCCTCTCTGCCCATTCCCCCTTCTCCACAAGCAGAGAGCTTGTCTCCAGGGAGTGCTATAACCCAGGGACTCAGGAGGGACTGCAGATCCACAGTCCTCTCTGCACCTTTCTCACAAGCAGAGACCCTGACTCCAGGGTGTGCTCTGACCCCAGGACTCAGGAGGGATGGTTGATCAACAGCCCTCTGCACACAAGTCTTGGCAAAGGAGAGGTGATCTCCCAGAAATGTTGACACAGGCTTACAGACCCACAGGAGAACAAGCTCCAGTCAGAGACAGCAAGAACATCTAAAACCAGAGATCAAAAGATGGTGAAAGGCAAATGCAAGAATCTTTCCAACAGAAACCAAGACTACTTGGCTTTATTAGAACCTAGAACTCCCACCACAGCAAGTCCTGGATATCTCAAAACACTGGAAAAGCAAGATTTGGATCTAAAATCATATCTCATGATGGTGATAGAGGAATTTAAGAAGAACATGAATAACTTCCTTTAAGAAATACAGGAGAACATAGGTAAACAGGTACAAGCCCTTAAAGAGGAAACACAAAAATCCCTTAAAGGATTACAGGAAAGCACAACCAAACAGGTGAAGGAATTGAACAAAACCATCCAGGACCAAAAATGGAAGTAGAAACAGTTAAGAAATCACAAAGAGAGACAACTCTAGAGTTAGAAATCCTAGGAAAGAAGTCAGGAACCATAGATGCAAGCATCACCAACAGAATACAAGAGATAGAAGAGAGAATTTCAGGGGCAGAAGATACCATAGAAAACATTGATACAACAGTCAAAGAAAACACAAAATGCAAAAAGTTCCTAACCCAAAACATCCAGGAAATTCAGGACACAATGAGAAGATCAAACCTAAGGATAATAGGTATAGAAGAGAGTGAAGACCTCCAACTTAAAGGGCCAGTAAATATCTTCCACAAAATTATAGAAGAAAACTTCCCTAACCTAAAGAAAGAGATGCACAAGAACATCCAAGAAGCCTACAGAACTACAAGTAGACTGGACCAGAAAAGAAATTCCTCCCATCACATAATAGTCAAAACACCAAATGCACAAAACAAAGAAAGAATATTAGAAGGAGTGAGGGGAAAAGGTCAAGTAACCTATAAAGGCAGGACTATCAGAATTACACCAGACTTCTCACCAGAGACTATGGAAACCAGAAGATCCTGGGTTGATGTCATACAGACCTTAAGAAAACACAAATGCCATCCCAGGCTACTATACCCAGCAAAATGCTCAATTACCATAGATGGAGAAAGCAAGATAATCCATGACAAAACAAAATTTACACAATATCTTTCCACAAATCCAGCCCTTCAAAGGATAATAAATAGAAAACTCCAACACAAGGAGGGAAATTACATCCTAGAAGAAGCAAGAAAGTAATCTTCCAACAAAACTTAAAGAAGATAGCCACATGAACAGAATTCCAACTCTAACAACAAAAATAAGAGGAAGCAGTGATTACTTTTCCTTAATATCTATTAATAACAATGGTCTCAATTCCCC
>JADRCC010571442.1:6816-27706 GCA_019843855.1 Hylomyscus alleni
ATGCACTCTCTGATAAGTGGTTATTAGTCCAGAAGTTCAGAATACAGTAAGAACAACCCACAAACCACAAGAAACTCAAGAAGAAGGAAGACCAAAATGTGGACATTTCATTCCTTTTTAAAAGGGGGAACAAAATACTCATGGAAGGAGTTGCAGAGACTAACTATAGAGCAGAGACTGAAGGAAGGGCACTCCAGCCTGATATAGCTATCTCCTGAGAGGCTCTGACAGTACCTGACTAATACAGAAGTAGAGGCTCACAGCCATCCATTGAACTGAGTACAGGGCCCCCAATTAAGGAGCTAGAGAAAGAACCTATGGAGCTGAAGGGTTTGAAGCCCCTTAGGATGAACAACAATATGAACTAACTAGTACCCTCAGAGCTCCCAGGGACTCAACCACCAACCAAGGACTATACATGGTGGGACTGATTGTTCTGGCAGCATGTGTATAGTAGAGGATTGCAAAGTCGATTATTAATGGGAGGAGAGGCCCTTGGCCCTGTGAAGGTTCTGTGCCCCAGTGTACGGGAATGCCAGGGCCAATAAGTGGGAGAGGGTGGGGTGGCAGACATAAGGAGGGGGGAGGCAACAGGGGTTTGTTCTTGTTGTTTTTGTTTGTTTTTTGGAGGGGAAACTGGGAAAGGAGAAATTGACATGTAAATAAAGAAAATATCTAATAAAAATAAGAAAAAATAAAAGTAAATAAATAAAATAAAATAAAAAGAACATTAGCATAAGACAGTAAAATAGTGCACACACACGAGCATAAGCATGTGCTCATGTGTAAGTGTGGGTGTTTTGAGACAAGGTTGCACTAGGCCTGGAAATTACTATGTAGTCTAAGCTCTATCAGTAGATCTATAGTTTTCGATCTGTACCACAAAGTATGTTAGGATCCCCATATGATTCATGAGTATTCTGTATTCTGTTACTGTATCTACTGTTAACACCACTCTGAGGCCATTCTTGGATGTTTGTCTTACAAAGGAGAAGGCAGAGGAACTATACACTACTCACACTAGAATCCAAGAGCCGGTATCTTGGCTACCTTCCTATGTGATGTGCATGAGGGTCATCAAAGAGTTTTCAAACATCTCCTTCCATCACTTGCCATCCTGAGAATGGAGTGATTACATAATTTTTTTGGGGGGGTATTCAAGGACATTATCTCAAAGATTACAGTAACCATGTGCATTCCTAGTTAGAATTACTTGGTTGGTGTCGATGCATCTAAGATAAGCTTTGTGAGGGAATGTGGTTAAAAAGCTATGCAAGTTTTATCTGTAGATAAAAGTTGAGCAATCAAGACATAAATGAGATCAGGAAGTGCCTGTAAATGGTAGAGGGTCAAGAACTCAGAACAAGGTCCTGCAGAAAGATTAATTTCATGAAGGAGACAAATGACTGTTTCACAAACATCAAAGGCAGAGCTCCAAGTTCCTGGTGTCCCATTGAGGCATTCACAGTGATGTTCTCTCTAGTTCAGTGTGCTTTGAAGGTCAAAGCAACGATGTTTATTCACCACTCAGCTCCCATGTTCCACACTTCCTGCTGGGTCTGGGTTTGTCTGTTCACAGTGGTACTAAAAACATGAGACCAGGAGCAGGGAAGGAGGGCTAGATAACCAAAAGTCCCAATGGACAAGGACAAGTAAACATGAGAAGCAAAGGTGTTCCATGTGAAGATTACTGCTGGTAGCAACTAAGCGATCACAGTCTGGTACTGAATAGTAATGGGATTCAAAACAAGCTGGGGATTCATTTACATTATGTGAGAAGTCAAGAGTCCCTATGCTTACAGATGTCTAATGTCCTTTATTAGCTCTTATACCCTTGGCAACTAATAAATTACAATGTCCATCTTTGAAAACCAGGAAGGGAACCCTGAGAGGGGTAGATATTTAAGGGGTGGATTGGGGGAAGGGTGGTGGAACACCTATGAGATCGAGCAGAAGAGAAGACGATTTGTGGAACAAGCTGGGGCAGGAGGTCATGTTGACTACAAGATAGAAATGAAGGAGATGAATCTAAAGAAAGTATAATCACACACACACAAACACACACACACACACACACACACACAGAGAGAGAGAGAGAGAGAGAGAGAGAGAGAGAGAGAAAGAGAGACAGAGATAGAGACAGAGACAGAGACGCCCGTCACTCCATGTCCTACCATAAATCAATTAAAATAAGAAAGTTCATCCCTATGAGGCTACCATATAAAAAATATATCATGTCCTGGATAGCTTTAATTTACACCTAATATCAAATTTTAAAAATCTCCCAATTTACTATAGTACAAAAAATAAACTCAATCACATCAGAAAGTCACTCCCAGAACCTCAAGCTATGTGACTTCAGTTACTAAATAAGGATACTTGCTTTATCTTACTTATACTGATGCCCAGAAGGGTTCCTAAGGATTATATTTAGAAACTTGTTAAAATCCAGAATGTGAAGGCAGGGAGATCCTGTCTTCTCCAAAGAACTCTTTCAGTTCAAATTGCAGTTACTTATTCAGCTCTACTCACCTGCAGCAAACCTGCAAGTGTACAAGTAACAGTAAAAACAGGGCCCTTCAATGTTCTGTTTTAAAAAGTGCTGTTCTTTACAGTACTGCACAATAAATTCATACTCAGTGAACATGCGCTTTATAGATTCTCGACAAACATCAAATAAAATAGAACTGAGAGCATTGTTTTATTGAAGGCCGCCCCAGAATTCTTCATCAATGAGGAACAAGCTCAGATTTGCTGTCATTTAATAACCCTTGTCATTTTAAGAAATGGCCAACACACCTTTTCCTTTCAAATCGACAGTTAGTAATTCCTAGTTAGACCAGGTGTGCAGGGCCTTGCTTTGACATGTTTGGCTTTTGACCTGATCTGACTCTGGCAGTGGAGAATGGATAAAGGACAGACACGAGTAACATAAAGCTGGGGTTGGGTGGCCCATACTCTGGGATAGATATGTACCAGCACCAGCAGCCAAGAAACTGATTTATTATGTAGGGAGAGAACCAAGAGGGGAGTTAGATAACTGCAGTAGAAGGTCTTTATCATGGAGCAGCCTCAGGCTGCAGTCATCCGGGAAGGGGAAACTGTCCCATATATACTAAGTTTAGCTAAAGGTCAATTGTTTCTTCACATCCATACTTGGACCAGAGGGAGAGCTTGCTGTTCTCAGGAGCCTGAGACATTGGCGTCTCTGACATAGCAATGTCCCTGTCAATAATCACATCCACTTAGGCCTTTAATCTGCTCCCCATAAGACTTTACAGTAGCCGTACTGTCTTAGTCAGAGCTTCTATTCCTACACAAAACATCATCACTAAGAAGAAAGTTGGGGAGGAAAAGGTTTATTCAACTTACACTTCCACATTGCTGTTGATCACCAAAGGAAGTCAGGACTGGAACTCACACAGGGTAGAGACCTGGAGGTAGGAGCTGATGCAGAAGCCATGGAGGAATGCTGCTTACTAAACTGCTTTTCCTGGCTTGCTCAGCTATCTTTCTTATAGAACCCAGAACTACCAGCCCAGGGACAGCACCTCTCACAATGGACCCTCCCACCCTTGATTACTAATGGAAAAAATGCCTTACAGCTGGATCTCAGGGAGGCATTTCCTCAAGGGAGGCTCCTTTCTCTGTGATAACTCCAGCTTGTATCAAGTTGACACATAAAACCAGCCAGGACACATACCTAATGGGCTAGCTCCAAAGGACAACTGTAAGGAGAAAGTACTGACAGAATTGAGGCTTGGCTTCTAGGGAGGACACAAAGGGGATGCTCCACAGAGCAGGCTATTCTATCTCATCCTTCTACCTGGATTCTGAACAGGACCAAACTTTCTAGACCCCTGTAAGGTAGCAGAGAAAGAGGGAAAACAAGAACACCTTGTAGCAGAGTGGAAAAGTAGAGTGCCAGCTGCCTTTGGAAACCACATTAAGTCGTTTTCCAGGAACAACAAGGAATCACAGAATCAGACCTAGAAAGAGGCAAAATAGGAATCCTTTGTGTAGGTCGATGAGTTAGTTGATCGCTCAAGATTCCCTGGAGAAGAATAGGAACAGGGACCCCTATCTATCGTCAAATGCCTCTCTAGCCTGAAGTTGACCATTAAGAATTTGTCAAAATTTGAGCTGATTATTTTAAAAGCCTCACATGAGCTACTCCATGCCCACCCCTCACTTTTCTGTGCAAGCAGAAAGCAAAGGGGTTCAGGCATCCATCTCTGCTTAGAGGTGTTTGCCCTGTCCGAAGTCACATTATCCCTCACCTGGTAGCTTTCTGAGGGGCTGAAGCTGGATTCTCATTTTTATCTGTTTCTCAGTCCTAGGTTAAAATACCCCATAGTAGCAATATGCATCCTAAGTAGGTGCCCAAGTTGTTTTCATGAAAAAAAATATATATATAACAATGGTCTGAACATGTGTAACCAAGTTATTCTCAGAAAGTTTTCTTTCTTCTTGAGGATATGAGGCATGTGTAAGTCTATGTTGGGCTTTTGTAGAAACTATGGACTCCTCCCAAACAGCTGAATCATTTCATGTTCTTAGCAGCCAATGGAAGTCCAGTTGTTCAAATGATGAGCTGAGCTTCTACTGTCTGTCAGTCTTCTTGAGTTTGCTGGTTAAATCATGGGCAGGTGAGGAGAAATACCATGCTGTGGTTTGAATTTTCTTCATTTTCTTGATGCAGCTGCTTATCTTGTGCACATGAAATCACTAGCCACTCACAGACCTCCTCTGTGTCTGTTGAAATCTTTTGTCCAAGTTTTATTAGATTGTCTTTATTATTAATAAGATGCTAGAATTTATTATGATTACAACTTATATTGCCAGTGTGAGATATAAAATACAAGATTTGCAAATATCTTTTTCCTTTGAAACTTTAAAAAAATATCTTATTATCACATGTGCTGTGCATAATATTTGTGCCTGGAAATATGTGTCATGGAGTAAATGTGGAGGTCAGAGGCCAACTGTGTGGAGCATCCTTCTTTCACCTTTACCTGGGATTCAGGGATCAAACTCAGGTCTCCATGCTCACACAGCAAGCCCTCCCATCTACTGAGCCATCTCACAGACCCTTTCTTTGCGTGATGCTGGATATAGAAGCCAGAAGCTCAGGTATTCTAGTCAAGAGTTCTATTGCTGAGTTCCCTTGTCATATATTTATTTATTTATTGGTCTTTCAAAGAGCTAATGTTTTTAAGTTTGTTAGAATCTAACTGCTCAATTTTTTCTCTTACAATTCTTGTTTTTTTTTTTTTTTTTTACTGGAGCTGAAACATATTTGCTTACCTTGAAGCTACAAGTATTTTATGCTCTTTTCTTCTAGATGTTTTGTACTTTCAACTAATTTCAGCCTTAGTAACTAAGTTGCCTTTCAGCTTAATTACTATTTGAAGTGTGAGGTGAGATGGGTGTTCATTTTCTCTATACTTGAGCTATTCCAATACCATTTGTCGAAAGGAACATCTTTCCAAGTTGAATTGCTTTGACACTGAATGTGTGGGCTCCACTTTCTCAGATCTGTATTCTATTCCATTCATTTTATTCCAAATCAAACTCTTCCACCTACTACTGTTTTATAAAAAAAATAACAGTTTATAATGTTTCATATCTTCCAATATTCTTCAATGATAAACTTGTCCTTGATACTCTCTAAAAGTTGTGTGTGGTCAGTTCACCAGGGTCTGTGCCATTAAAGAACACTGGCTGTTTCTTCCTGAAGGTCCCATGTTGGAGAGTATATGATCAGTACAAACTGAAATTAATTTTAAAAAAAGGAAACACAAAGTTGGATAGGTAGTGAAGGAGCTGTGGAGCTGGGAAAAATGACGGTGTGGGTGATTATGATTAAAGCATATTATATGAAATCCTCAAAAAATAAAATAAAATAAAAATTTTGTGTGCATCTCTGTATGCTCATGTGTGTGTTGTGTGCATGCACACATGTGTTAGCCTATGCTCACCTGTGCAGAGGACAGAGGCTGACCTTGGGCATCTCCCTCTGTGGCCCTGTTAGGCCCCATTTTTAAAGGCTCTCTCACTGAGCTAGGTCCCCTTTTTGACTTGACTAGACAATCTAGAGCTTGGGGTCCAGGGTATGTCTGTGTCCTCCCATATCTAGGGCTGCAGAGACTTCTATGTGACTATTGAGGATATGCACTTGGGTTTTCATTCTTGCATAGAAAGCACTTTACTCACTGAGCTATTTCCCCAGCCCTGGCTAGTATAACTTCTATTCATTTGTATTTCCATGTAATTTTGACACAATTTTCAAAGAACTCACTGAGATCTTGTATTATGGTTGGCTGGAGATAGCAAAATCTATTTTCAACTCTGTCATCTATCTATCTATCTATCTATCTATCTATCTATCTATCTATCATCTATCAGCAATTGTCTATCACTAATCTGTAATCTATTTATCTATCATCTATATTTATTATCTATCTATCATCTATCTCTCATCTATTTATTATATTCTATCTGTCTGTCTATCTATCTATCATTTATATTTATTATACTCTATCATTTATCTATCACCTATCTATCTATCTATCTATCTATCTATCTATCTATCTATCAAGCTATCATCTAGCTATCTAATCTCCACTAATCTCTAGTGAATGTGTATATAGAGGGACTGGTATAAATACAGAAACCCAGAAGCCTATTATTCTAGTTTTCTCTCTATTACCGTGATAAACACAATGACCAGTACTACTTTGAGGAGGAAAGGGTTTGGCTTAAACTTCCACATCATGATGCATTGTTAAGGGAAGTTAGGATGGGACCTCACATAGAAATCTGGAGGCAGAAAGTGAAGAAGAGACCATGAAAAAATACTGCTTACTGCCTTGCTTCCTATCTCTCACTCAACTCAGGTTCATCTGTCTATGGGTGGCACAGGCCCTCCTGTATCAATCAATCAAGAAATTGGCCTGATAGAATTGGCGTATAAGCTAATCTAACATTGGAAATATTTTCTCAGTTGAGGCTTCCCTCTTCCCAGATGACTAGCTTTTGTCAAGTTGGGAAAACTAAGCAGGACATCTGTGAACCAGGGATGTCAATGTTTAAGGCAAAGGAAGAGATAGAGAGAAGGGGAGGAGGGAAAGAAGGAAAGGGAAAGAAAGAGGAAAAGGAAGAAGGAAAGGAAGTGGGAGAAGGAGATGGAGAGGGAGATAATTGCCCTTGCTTTTTTTTTCTTGTCCTGTCTGAAACACAGTGGACTTTATGGTGCCCAGTGATAGGGACAGAGCTGAATCTTAGTCACTGATTCAAATGTTAATGTGGGCAAGAGATGTCTTCACAAACACTAGAAAGATGTTTCAATAGGTCTTTGAGCATCTGTTAACCTAATTCAAGTTGACTCATCAAATCAGCTACTATAAGTATGTCGAATTTGTGGATAAATTTAGGGTAATTTGACATGTAACAGTATTGAACATTCCAATCTGCAAACACAATATATCTTTCTTCTTTATTTTATATTTGTTTTCTTCAGTACTGCACTGCTATTTTCAGTATAGAGACTTACATTCACTGTGGAACATTTTTTGTTTTTCTGTTATAAATGAATAGAATCTCATATTTAACTTTCCCTTTTGGCTAAAATAAAAAGCATTGATTTCTGTGTATTAACCGTGTACTTATTATTCTGTACCCAACAGAACAGTTTTAGTCTTCGCTTGGAATTGGTTCAATTACAAACACCTTGGTAACTGGTTCCTACCTTTGGTGAAAAAGCATAGCACTTCATGGTATGCATTCACTGGTAATTGCTGTTCATTTTCTCCTAATTTTAATTACAGTTTCAATGGTAATTGTTGGTGCGTTCATTTGAATTTTCCACATGAACAACCGTGCCCTCTATTAATAGAGACTATCTCACTTGTTCTCTGATTGCTTTGCCTTTTATCTTACTCCCTTAACCCAAAACTCTAGTACAATGTTGAAAAGGTAAGACAAAAGGTGTCCTGGCTCTCTTTACAATTGTATGGGAGGAAAATTCATATTATAAAGCTCATAAAATATATTAGCTTCAGGGGTTATTTTGTAAATGTCCTTTATTAGATTGAAGAACTTACCCAGTGCTTGTCATTTCCTGGCAATATCCTAAATGTGTATTGTATCTTGGCAAATACCTTTTTGTTCCTATTAAAATGGAGATATACTTTCTCATTTTATTCTGTTAGTAAGGTGAATTGATTGATGGCTTCTCCTTAATCAATCAACCATCTTTGTATTCCTTAGATGAATTTTCCCCAATTGTGAAGTGTTCTTGTGAATACTAACTTGCTAATGTTTTGTTAAAGATTTTTGTGTTAATGTGTCTATGATAATTATTATTCATTTCGTCTTTACCGAGTTTTAATATTAAGGTTCTTCTGAGTTCTCAATTTTTTTCCCATTAGTTCATTTATTTACTCACTTGACATTTCAGTATCAGCCTGGTCCCAGGCTCCCGCTCATAGAGTCCCTCCCTGCATTCTCCTATTCCCTTCACTTCTAAAGGGGGAGGTTTGCCCCTGGGTACCAATCCATTCTAGCACTTCAAGTCACTGCAAGATTAGGCATATGGTCTCCCACTTAGGCCAGACAGGCAGCACAATTAGGGGAACAGGAGCCATAGAAACACAATAGAGTCAGGGTAAGCTCTACCCCAGTTTTAGGGGGACCCTCATGAAGACCAAGCTACATATCTGCTACATATGAGCAATAGGGCCTAGGTCTAGCCCTTGTATGCTGTTTAGTTGGTAATGCAGTCTCTGGGAGCTCTCAATGGTTCAGGTTAATTGACTCTGTTGATCTTCTTGTGGAGTCACTATACCCTCCAGGTTACTCAATCCTTCCCCCAACTCTTCCACAAGACTTCCTGAGCTCTGTCAAATGTTTGGCTGTGGGTCTTTGCATCTGCTGCTGGGTGGAGCCTCTCAGAGGAGAGTCATTCTAGACTCCTGTCTGCTAGCATAACCGACTACCATTAATAGTGTCAAGGATTGGTTCTTGCCCTTGGGATGGATCTCAAGTTGGACTGGTCATTGATTAGCCATTCCCTCAGTCTCTGCCCTATCCTTGTCCCTATACTTCTCATAGGCAGGACAAATTTGGGGTTGAATGTTTTGTGGGTGGGTTAGTGGGTATGACAGATTTTTTTTTTACTCCTCTATTTCCTGTATACGATTGGCAATCTTCCTCCTAAGTAATTTATAGAATTTTTGAGATGAAGCCATATGTGCATTTTTGGCAGTTATTTCATAATGAATTAAATTTAGTTAATAGATAGAAGTCTATCCATGACTTCTGTCTTATCTTCTATTGGTTTGGGTAATGTGGTAGATTACTGTGTTCCGAGTGTACTAAGTATTATTATTATCAGAAGAACTGTGACTACTTTCAAGTGACCCTTGAGATGGAGTCTGTTGACACTTCCATGTAGGAGAAAAGTATCAGGATTTCAGTTGCTCCTTCCTGACCTCCCTCCCAGCTATATGCAATGTAGCCCTAATGGGAATATGTCCTACTGCTCTTAGAAGGTACTAGAGCTTATCAACTGTGGAAGAATAACTGAAGGGGGCTCCATCTATGTAACTATGGGGAAGTTGTCATTCATGTCTAAGAGAGACTTTCAGTGATGTGTCTGTTTGTGGTTACCCATGCTTCTACAAGTAAGTCTGATAAACTCTTTAGTTCCCCAAAATTAGACTTTGGAGGAATCATATTTTGGTCTCCTGTTGGTGCCTTATTTGAAGGCCAAAGTGTTTGTTCATGTCTCCTTAGGAAAATATCACACAACAAGTAAGTAGAAGTTTAAAGGAATCTGCTTTGATCCTTTTCTAGGTAGTGGAATTGGTTAGCACAGTTACTAACAGCCTTTTCATTTTAAAATTTGTAAGGATCTGCAATGAAGAGCTTTCATTCTTGATACTGCATTAATAATTTATGGTACTTTTCTTTTTCTGTCCTTAGATTAGCTAAGGCTTTTTTCAATTTCGTGGATCTTCTATCAAAACAAGTTTTTTGCCTTGAACAGAAATTTCTATTTCTGTAGACTTCCTAGTTTTATTGATTAGGGAATTGCTAGGTTTTATTTTTAGAGCTATTCTAAATATGCAACAAAGCTGGGGAGTCATAGATTTCCCCTATGTCCTTGACCCTCAGTTATCAACACCCCCACCCCAGAAAAGCCTACACTGGTTGTGTTGACATCTCTCATTATTACCCAAAATGCATAGTTTATATTGGTCCACATTTCAGGTGTGATAAATATGTAGACATGAGTCCAAGTATGTTCTGTGTTCCACTTACTTATGCCTCCATCCACAATCCCATTCACATTGTACCTGACCACAGGATCAAGTGTCATATCACCAGTTATTTAATCATTCTTGTTATCCATTACACCCATTTGTAAGCACAATCAAGTAAAATATTCTTATTTATACATATATAATTGAATATATCATGTTTATTATAATTTGGAATAAAGATTAGTTACATCAATTAAGAATAAAAAAAAAACCAACAACTTTGCCTTCCATCTTAATTAGAATTTTTATTGCTACGAAGAAACACCATGACCAAAAGCAAGTCTGGGAAGAAGGGGTTTATCTAGCTTTCATATCACAGTACATCATCAAAGGAACTCCAGTCAAGAACTCAAACAGGGCAAGAACCAGGAGACAGGAGCTAATACAGAGAGAGGCCTTGAAAGAGTGATGATTACTGGCTATCTTTCATGGTTTACTCAGTCTGCTTTCTTGTAGAACCTAGGACAAGGAGAACCACTAACAGTGGGCTGGGCTCTGTGCCCAATTCAATCACTAATTAAGAAAATGACCTACAAATTTGTCTACAGCCTGATCTTATGGAGGCATTTTCTCAATTGTGGCTCCTTCCTCTCTGATGATATACCTTACATTAAGTTGACATAAAACTACCCAGTACACACCTTCATTTCCTTATTCTCTGATGCACTCCCCACCCCCACCCACCAAGAACATCCTTCCCAATAAACTTTCCTTCTCTGAAAAGCACTTCTGGGAATATTCCTAGTAAGTCTGCCATACGAGGAACACGGTTCCACCATTCTCTCTTGTGTAAGTCAGGTCTTATTTACCTTTTACTTTGAAGGTTCAACATCAAGCAGGGCAGATTGTATCAACTGTACTTCTCCTACTTGACACTAAATACTTCACTGCACTTTTTGGGAATGTAGTTGTGTTTCTTGTTGCTCTATGAATAAAGTGTTTTGTTCTTGTCTTTCCTTGGGATTTTTCCCCCTTATTGTTGACTTTTAGGAGAATGAGATAAATTTAATTCAGGGTAGGTTTGTTTTGCATTTATCCCTCTTTGTGTTCTTTGATCTTCCTGCATCTGTGGCTTAATGCTTGATGGTATTTGGGGCTAAATTCTTAACTTTATTGATTCAAATAACTCTTCTGTTACTTTCTGTCTTTCATCTCCTAGTTCCCATGAAAATTATTCCTTTTGTCATGGTCCCACGGTTTCTGGATATTCCGTTCTGGTTTTCCTTTCAGTCTTTTTCTTAGTTCCTTTTAGAATTTTTTTTCAATTACTAAATTTTCCATTGAGATATCCTGAAGCTTGGACTTTTATCCTCTGCCATGTTTGAACTACTAGAATATCTCAGCAACATTCCTCGTGTCTGTTACAGGTTCTGTTTGCATTTGTCTTCTGCTGTTAGAGTTTCCAGAGCTTATTTTTCCTGTGTACTACATCTCAACAGCCCTAAGCACAGTTACCTTTTCTTGCTTTGATAAAACATCATGATCAAAAGCAGCTAGTGGAGAGAAATCACATCTTCATCCGCATGTAGGAAGCAGAGAGTGAAACAGAAGAGGGGCAAGGCTATAAGCTTTTAAAGGGCACTTTGGGGATATCCTTCCTGCAGTAAGTCTCCACAACCTAAAGCTCCATAGCCTTCTTAAGCAACACCACAAACAGGGGACCAAGTGTTTAAATACGTTAGTCTGTAGGGAATATCTCATTTATAGCACCACAGCAAAGTTTACATTTCCAGATTGCAACATTCTAACATTCCTGACATATGTAAATATGATGCATGCCCTGTGCATTAATTATTGTCATTGTGTTCTTCAAGATGTACTTGACGAACAACTTTAGATAGCTTACATTGTGGTAGCAGGTTGTGAACGGAGGGAAAGTATTCTGTAGTTCTGGGCTGATGTTCTAGTCCTCATACGAGCCTGAGACTTGGCATTAAGTATTACACATGCTCTATAGGCTCTACTCCCGTATTAGCTGAGCCTTGACTGGTTAAAGAGGCAAGAACTGTGTGCTTTCTTTCTTCCAAAAGAAAGACTGGAAAAACCTGGAAGAGAATGTCTGTCTATTCTCTGAGGAGTAGACTTTTCTTTTCCCTTGTTTGAGAGTTATTTTTCTTTGCCTCATTGGACATAATCACACTAGCTTACTTAAAGGTCCTTCCTGATTAACTCAACATCTGGCACGTCTTGCAACTTGCATCCATCTATCACCTTTTATGAGTAATCCTTCCTTATGTGCTGTTTTTAACTGCTGTTGAATCATTTTGGATCATATCCTAGACCTTATGAATGTGCTATTTTAGAGAATCTAGATTTTATAATATTTCTCTGAATTAAGTTAATCCTACAGTTTAAATGCATGCTCCACTATTTAAACCAGTACCTTAGTGTTTTCTACAATGGGCAGCAGGTCAAATTTTAGGTTAGTATCTTTAGCATTGTAGTCTTTCTGACCTCGATACTTGACTCTCCACTTCCCTGGGTGGCTTTTGTAAGAGGATTTATTTCTTACATCCCAACCTCAGCGGCTGTCACAGTTTTAAGTTCTGTTTAAGTCTTTGGGGCCTTTAGGCCATGTGATGTGTGCTGATTCGAATGAGAACACATCATGAGCTCATCTATTTCTATGCTTAGTTTCCAAAAAAGAAAAAGAAGTATGTGGAATGGGTAAGGAGGTGTAGCTTTATTGCAGTAGGTGCTTTGCTTCAGGAAGTGTGTTACTAGGGATGGACATTGTAGTTTCAGAAACACATGTCTGCCCAGTCATCCTCTCTCTCTCTGTCTCTCTCTCTCTCTCTCTGTCTCTCTCTCTCTCTCTCTCTCCTCTCTCCCTCCCTTCTTCCCTCCCCCTCTCTCTGTCTCTCCCCTTCTCTCCTCTCTCTCCCTTCCTTCCCCTCTCTCCTCTCTCTAGCTCTATCCCCATCTCTCCTCCTTCCCCCCACCCTCTCTGCCTGAATCTTGCAGATTAGATGTTAGCTCTCAACCACTGCTCTAGTACATGCTCCATGATGATCATGGACTCTGAAACTGTAAGCAAGCCTCCAATTAACTGCTTCCTTTTATAACTTGACATGATCATACTGTTCCATAACACCACAGAGTAGTAACTAAGACAGGTCAAAGGACAGCAAGTCATATCTAGGCCCTTCCTCAGTCTAATTCTATCCAAGCAGGAAATAGTAAACCTATACCATTTAGTAAGTTCTGACTCCTCTGAAACTTTGCCTGTTCATGTTAAATTTTCAGAACTTTTAATTATATTTTTTAAAATGCATCTTGTTGAAGCTTACAGATGTTCTTTTGTGGGAGTGTTGCCAGGAGCTTCTGCCACCATAGGAAGCAGCAACCTCAGTAGTGTTCTTTTAAAAATCTTCAAATAGTCCTAGAAATATGGAGTAAACTTGTGCCAAAGAAACAAGGTAATTCATGTCATAAACATATCAAGAATGGGTGATTCTTTAAGCAATGATTAAAAATGATAAACTCAAGGAAGAAATGGGAGCAACTTTTAAAGAACGCCCAAGGAACACTAATCCTGCTAGAGATTATTTCTAGATTAACTTAAAACAACATATAACCAACCAAACAAGAAGTAGCAGGTGTTGTTGATGGCCTATCCATAATCTGAAGCCAATACATGTGTTTCTTCATCTGTTCCATCTACACATACAGAAGTCTCTGAGGGATGACTTGTTAGTGTTTCCCACGAACAGCCCAAATAATAACAAACATCATACCATGCTCATGCTCTGAGCAAGGGAGGACAGAGGTGCCTGCTTTATATTCGTTTACAACCCATCTGTTTTTGGAGTATACTGGTACTTTGTTTCTAAGCAATGTTTTTAATAAAATATAGTGCAATTTTATTTATAGATCTCGTCAAATCTACTTTTTGTCAATGTTTATCAATGCTTGATGTCACTGCCTGGATTTATCTCATCCCTAACTGGTAACCAACGTCCTGGCTTCAGCTCTGACCATGCTGATTATTGACTGTATTTACTTCTATACTTTTTCCCCACCCCCATCCCGTCTTGGTGCTTCCTAGAATTACTTCCCAAGTAAACTACATACTTGCAAATGCTTGTCTCTGGTCTACCTCTGGAAGAATATAACCCAAGACATTGAAGAACCCAATTAAAGCATCAAATGTAACGCTAATAGAACTGGTTAGTCTAAGTCAATAAACAAATTAAAACATCCTCTTTTACTCAACAACAACAACAACAAAGAAATTCAAACTTTAGATGTTAAGCCACTGACTGAAATATTTGAACTTGGAAGAAAGAAGAACTTAAAAACAAATGTGAATAAGACCCATAATTTCACACCAAAGTGGAGGGGCAGGAAACCTGACCTAAGAATTCTGATTATATGCTGATACTATTCATCTAGAGGAAGGAGACCATTTTCTTTTTAAGTCATGTGATGTTATGATTTCTTTCATAATATTTCAGTAGGTCCTCAAGACAACATTATTTCTTTCTCTAGTTTAAATAATTGATTACATTTGAACATGATATTTCTAGAACAGTTAAAGCAAACACAATCATTTCTATCCTTAAAAGCCATTTCTCAGCCTTTTGCTTGACTATCATTATCTTTCAAATTTAGAAAGAATGAAGCTTTGGTCCAGAGTGCAAGAATATGTCTAGTTCAGGCTGGTGCTTTCAAAGGAAGAATGTTCAGGATAAACTGTTAAGGACTAACTCTTTCTAGCTTTTCTTTTCTTTTTCAGCTAATAATGCTGTATGTTAAACTGAGAAATTCAGACTTTTAAATCTTACAAATTGGCAGTCCATGACTTTGGGGTTTAATTCTGACTGTTCTAATTTCGTTAGTACTAAGAAGGTTTTGATAGTAGATTTAGTGACTGTGCCTATCTCTTAGGGCTTCTGGGCATTATTATTTGAGAAAAGAACCAATTCAATTGAGAAGATGACGTTATTTCAATGTTTATTTCAATTTTTTAATTTATAGTTGAACATCTGAATTTTCTTTAATGTAATGTTTAATTTGTTTTGATTGTCTAGACACAAGGGTGGCCATCCAACACACCATCTTATTTTTACCTGAAGTGCAGCAGAATTACAGAAGAAATCAATGAACTTTAGAAAAAGCACCTTGGTGCTTAGACTAGATCCCTGCTGCTCAGCTCAAGGTCTTTGGGCCCTGGCTAAAAGGATGTACTACAAAATTTTACCTGCTATCTTCCTCTCTTGTGTCCCATTCATGTCCACTCAGCTTCTCTTAATCTTTGGATTATGTATCCTTAACTGTCTGATCTTTTTATGAGCAAAAAGACTAAGAACATCAAACTTCAGATGACCATGTCTCAAAGTTATGAAAAGATAGGACTACAACCTGGAAATAATCAAGAGCATCCCAGATTAGCCCGTAGAAATATGGGCTTTTATAGCTGGAGACTCCCAGTAGTAGTGAGTGCTTTTAGAAGATGGAACACCTTCTAAAGGCACCATACCTCCAGAGCCCTTGAGAAAGAAGAGCAAACAGTGAGAGATTTGCCATTAGTCTGAACCTCTAAATTGCTGAAAGCCAGCTGACTAATCAGCTCTTGTTGCTTACAGATTCTGCTTGCTTGTGAAAGTTAAAATCAGATGTAGCTAACAACATGTCTTCAACTGCCAACTGACAAGTTGTCACCTGCTAAGGGGAGTCCCAGACTGGCTCCATCTTGTTCAGGCACTATGTTGATAATGAAGATGTCTTAGACATATTCATGAATGACAGATATGATAATGCCAAAATTATCAAAGTACAAAAACTGACATGCTAACCCCTGGAATCTTCTTTCTCTTTACAGAGCTCTGTTAACAATGCACATGCTATACCTAGTGTACATTGATGATAATTGATTAGATACTAAATCTACTTATAAGACTCGGATTATGTATTCTAAATCTCCCATTCATTAACTACTGAGAAAATCTTCTGCTTCTCTTTTTAAAAAGTGATTCCAGTGCAGATCTCTACTCTGCTTTATTTAGTTGGAAGAAATGATGCTATGTAATGTTGGAGGATAAAGGATAGGGCTCCTGCAGAAGCCAGAATGGTCTAGTGTTGTTTGTCATTGTTCTTTTTGATAAATTTACCAGTCCACCTTCCCTTCTCCCTTAACCAAAGGGATCCGTACTCAAATGATGTGGTGCATTAAGCAGGGGCCTCTCTGGTTTTCCTTGATTGTGCTCTGTGGAATGAAATAAGGCTTTAAAAAAAGAAAATCAAAGCAAAGGATCCTGCATATGAGGCCACAAGGACACTCAATGTAACCATATCATAAATCATCAAAGAGAAATGTCAGAGAAGATCTATGTCTCCAGGACAGCCTGCCTTGTTCGATATAGCTAATGCCGCCATTACAGAACCTCTTTAGTTTCCCTTTCCTTTGTTCAGTGGTAATTGTCCTTCTGCTGGGCCATTTATCTCTCACAGAGTTTTCTCTTGACTAAGAGATGTGTATAACCAGCTCTGAGTTATGGGTACACAGCCTGGAAATACCTGGGTTTCAGTTCAGGAGTGTTCAAAGTTAAAAAGGAAGCAAATCACAAGAGAAAAAAAAAAAAACTCTTGGGAAAAAAAAAAAACCAGTTGAACAAGATGATGAATGCTAAGAAAATACTTCAATTTCTCTGTGCTTTTAAAATAAAGCATAAATAAAAACTGTGGGGTTTTATTTTGATAATAAATCTAAGAATGTGACAATAGGAACAGAAAATGTCAATTTTAAAAGATCAAATGTGGTACCTCAGACTTCTTCAGCAACGATCATGGGTTATACTGAAGTCTTCATAATGCAGATTGAAGCCACGGACTTAAAATTGCTGGCTATTTTCTATTGAATCCTTTGTCTTGAACAATTTTAATAGGCAACATTCCTTAGGCTATGCCATATCTATAAGGACAATCTGAAACTCTTGCAGCTTCAGTTCTTCTCCAATTGGTAGCGAAATCTCCCACAGGAAATCTAGTTATGCACAAAAGAGATTAATAGATTTAGCTTAGACTCGGAGGGGGGAAAACTGAACAAAAATGCAAAGGCTCAGCCCAAAGGAAAACCAACTGAATAAAAACAGACCCGCGAGGCATTAGTATTCTGATTTTCTTTCTTACTCTACTTATGAATCCTTTAGAATTATGACACACAAAGAAACATCCTAACAACACGAAGGATCTTATGTAAGTCTACAGGGGAAAAAAAAAAAAACCATTAAGGCTGAGAATGGGTAGTATTGTAGGATGATAAAGAAAGCAGCTGGTCGCTGGTTACCAGCAGAGGGTACAATAATTATGTTACCTGATGAGATGCCCAGCCACATCCTTTTCTTGATCTGTCGCTACCAGAGCAAGATGGCCTTCCTTATTCTCATTCACAGTGGTATGTGACACAAGGAGAAATCTAACTCTTCGTGGACTAGAACTCATGTAATTTAACCAAAGCAACCACTTTGTCTCCCGGGGGTGGGGGCATTTGGCATCACCTGAAAGCAAAGCAATATTCTGTTAAAATTGTAGAAAAAAAAAAAAAAGAAATCTTGACTACTTAAAAAAGGGTTCATGTAACTGCCCTTCCCTTGTCTGATTAGGTTTGTTCAGATAGCCCATACCCTTGTAGAGGCTTGACGCAAAACGACTTATTGCTGTCTCTTGACCTCCTCTCCTGTCTTAAAAGACTCATCCTTGAAAACCAGTAGTGGCCTGGTCCCCGGGGGTAGAAAATAAAAACAGTGAGTCTTATTTACATTGGTTTACAGGTTTTCACAACCTGCTATAGAATACTGGGAGCCAAATTCAACACAAAACACCAACATTAAGAAAGCTGTGCATGGATGACAGTGAAGTTAGGCCCTTCAGCCTTAAGCTGACTAAAATGTCATCCATGAACTCTAGCACATGCATTGTCTTTACACTTCACACTGCAGCTTGGAGCTTGTTTTCTGGTTCTAACAGCACAGTAGATTTCAGTGGCAACTCATAGACTCTCATAACTTACCAGTGTTGTATTTAGGTAGATTCTAGGTAGAGGTACAATTTTAAAGAGATTCAATTCATGTAGATGATAAAGATGAGCATACAAGAGTGTTTTTACCCTTTTGTCCTATGTTTATGTATGCATAGTGTGTGTGTTTGTGTGTATGTGTGTGTGTGTGTGTGTGTGTGTGTGTGTGTGTATGTGTGTATGGGGGTTGCACATGTAGTGGTCAGAGGTTGGCATCAGGTGTTGGCCTTGATCATTATCCATTTTCTATCCACTTTATAGATTGAGGCATGGCCTTTCAGTAGAACCCAGACTTTGCTGATGGATAAGCTATCAAGTTAGCTTGTTCTGGGAATCCCTGTCCTTTTGCCCAAATGCTGCAATTGTAAGTAGGCCGCCATTATCATCTGGCATTTACAAAGGTGCTGGGGAGCTAAATGCTGACCCTAATTCTTTAAAAGCACAATGCAGTTTACTCACTGATCTACCTCCCTGGCCCTAGCTTGTCTTTTAATTCATCTGCTCTCCTTCCCAAAGTGTTTGCCATTGTCCCTAGCATCTGATGTCTGAAAAAGAGTTAATGTTCCTGTTTGTTTACCAGGACTTCCATGAAATGGACATGGGAACATGAAGTTAAGACCTCATACACCATGTCTCCAGTATTTTTTTTTGTCACGCACTGCTCTCTAATTCAGGGAGCTGATTCTGTATAACATCTTTAACGGAGACAGGTGATTTCTGCCAGAATTCCCAAGGCTAACATCTAGGAGGATTTGTTTCAGTGCTTTGACATTTCTTTTTTCACACTTAGTCACTGCATTTGATTAGATTTTTCTTTCTAATGTATTCATAGGGGAGAGGAAGAGACAGCTGAAATATCAGTGCCTCCAATACCAAGCCTTCTTTCTTTTGTTCTCTGAATGGTGCTAAACTGGACCTTGCTGTGATAAAAGGGGACACACTAGCCCCTACCATAGACAAGTGACTACATGATTACATGCCTTCAGTGGTAACAATAAAACGTGACCACTTAAAAAAATGTTTAAAAAAAAACAAAGAAAAAGACATGATAGCGTGGAAGTTTGTTTTTTAGTTTTTTGTTTATTTATTTATTTTAGATTTATTTATTTATTTATCTTATGTATGTGTGTGCATCGTAGCTGCCATCAGACATATCAGAAGAGGATATCAGATCCCACCACAGATAGTTGTGAGCTACCATGTGGTTTCTAGGAATTGAACTCAGGACCTCTGAAAGAACAGTGGCTCATAACCACTGAGCCATCTCTCCAGCCTGTTTATTTTTGAGATTGTATTTTAGATTCATTTCTTCCATCCCTATTCTCCCTCCAAGTCTTTCCACGTACCCATCCCCATTCCCCTTTAGATTTGTGGTCTGCTTCTTCATTATATCTTATTGTATGCATATGTGTATTTATATGTACATATATATTCCTAAACACATCACCTGCTGAGTCCATGTTATGTGATTTCTATGTATGTTTTCAGGACTGACCCTTTGGCACTGGCCAACCAACCAGTTGGCATAGTCTTCCCTGAGGAGTCCTTCCTCTTCTACCCCCAGCTTTATTCAGCTGTGTATAGTTTTTTGTGTAGGGTTGAGGTCTCATGGGCTTTTTCCTGGGCAGTTTTGCATGTTCATTGATGACTTCAGCTTCCATTTAGGTGGCCATGTTGGTGAGACTTTATGGGTGTAGCTTCTGATGTTTTTAGGAGACACAATCTCATAGCAAAGTCTCGTATTCTCTGTCACTTACTCTACATCCTTTTGCACAATGGTCCTTGAACCTTGGATCCAAGAGTTATTTTGTAGATGTATCCATTGGTACCAGGCTCCACAATTCTGCATATTGATTTGGAGTGGTTTTTCTGTAGTGGTTTCAAGCCTATTGAAAATGGAAGTTTCCTTGATGAAGGGTGACAACTACACTCTTCTTTGGGTATAATGATAAATATTTGTAGATTGTTTTTAGGGATAATGTTGATTTAGCAAATGAATGGCTGTAGATTCTGCTTCAATAGCCATACTTTCTGATTAGTTATCTAGGTTTCAACTACTAGGCATGGTTCCCCTCTTGTTGAATGGGTCTTAAGTCCAATTAGAGAGCAGTTGTTTACTATTGTACCTGTAGCATTAATATGCATGCTGGTCATTGATATGAATCAAAGCGTCACAGCTGAAGAGGGCTGCAGGTTGATTCCTTCCTTTGAAAGCCTTTTGGTACCTTTGGTGCCTTCTGGTGCCATGAATGCTAGCCCTCAAGGAGGGGACATTAAGATCAGTTCCCGCTCTGGGGCCTCCAGGGCCTGTTTCTGAAGTATACAGTGACTTTAGCAACAGGGACTGTATCTTCCATATCTGAGTAACCAACAGGCATTGCAACAAGCTGCATGTTTTGGGAGTCTCTTGAATAGCCCTTGGCTAACAATTCAAAAAAGAAAGCCCCATATCTGGTATTGGGAATTATGTTAGGTGGTTAGTATATATATATATATATATATATATATATATATATACTAAGTTATGTGCACTATAAGTTTTTTT
>JADRCC010571444.1:0-21513 GCA_019843855.1 Hylomyscus alleni
TGTGCACTCTTAACCCAGTGAAGGAACACACTGAGCAGAAAAACAATGAGGCAGGCTCCCTGTCCTTAGAGGGAGGACAGCTCCTGCGGCACCATGCTTACTGCAGTTCAGTTAAACTCTAATTCAAACTCAGCACTGTAATTAAGCTTGGGCAAGTACTTTCTAACATTGTGAAGCCTCAGTTTCCCTGTGTTTAAAATGGAAGGGAGTACCATCTCTCTTGGTCACAGTGTGATTACTGCCAGAGTCAGTGCCTGTAAGCAGTTCTCACCTGTAACTGCTACTGTATAGTGAGTGCCCAGTTCATCCAGAAATCTCTGGGCGCTTTTTAGGCAAATGTCATTTTAGATGCTGAGCAACAGAGGAAAGACTCAGCCCTGTTGGAACATAAGATTGCTGAACAAGAGATAGTGGAAGTGATTTGGGGAGTTATAGTGGAGTTATTTGGGGGTTAGTGGAGTTATTTGGGGAGTTTATAGTGGAGTTATTTGGGGGTTAGTGGAGTTATTTGGGGAGTTATAGTGGAGTTATTTGGGGGTTAGTGGAGTTATTTGGGGAGTTATAGTGGAGTTATTTGGGGGTTAGTGGAATTATTTGGGGGTTAGTGGAGTTATTTGGGGAGTTATAGTGGAGTTATTTGGGAGTTAGTGGAGTTATTTGGGGAGTTATAGTGGAGTTATGTAGGTGTTAGTGGAGTTATTTAGGGGTTAGTATAGAGAGAAAAGGCTAAGCCAGGAACAGCATTTCAGATGGAGAACAGTCTTGAACCAGAGAAGCCTGATGCTAATGGCCAATAAGCAGAGTTGGGATTAGGAGGTACCAGGTAGGGGACCAATAAAACCTAGTCTCCTCCCACAGATGAGAACCTGGGGGAGTGAGCTGGAATAGGGCCACAACAGAGTGGGCAGGGGCAGGAAGAATAGTCATCCACCCCAGGTGACCTTCACTTATCACTTAGAAGATCCTTATACTTCTCTCGGCACTTTAGACATGCTTTTTGTTACAAATGAACTTCGCACACTGGCACACCTCCTTCTCCTCTCACAGAGAAGGGAACCAGTGCTCAGAGAAGTTAGGGATGTCAAACACCATTACCATCACACAGACTAGGGCACTGTTGACCTACTGCAGCTTTGTGAGAATTACCAAACAAAACAAAACCAGAAGATAAATGGCTTCCCCTTGCCCTGGGTCTGATAGCTAGATTACTGGCTGGATTTTAACTTTTGATGGTTCTACCATGCAGTGGACACTCTGAACGGCCTTCCATAGACAGTATCTGGCCTGGAAGCTGCAGACTGAGAGTCTAACCAGGTCTGACTGGATGTGGTCTTGGTCATCCAGGTGTCTCCCCACCCACTCAGACATTACTCACCTTCTTTTCTTAAGCCACTTCTCTATTTGCCCCAATCTACGGCTGCTTTATAAATGTCTACTCTCATAAACTCAGGTGGGAGTGGCTCAGAAGACTGACTGATCCTTTCAGACCAGCCCATTCACTACCCACATAAAGCTGAGGCCTCTTCAGCATTCTCAGAAACCCTGTAGTTGCAGAAGGCTGCTCTGTGGAGGGAGAGGCAACTGTTGAATTCTTGCCACAGATGGACTGAGACTGTAAGGCATTGATTCCCAACCCAGTCACTCGGCCACTTTTTACAGTGACCTTTGCTGGCCCTCCCTGTCTGGCTACAATTTGGCCATCCCGAACACTACACTCCAGGATGCTCTAGCTGGGCACTCTCTGCTTGGAGCCTCCAGGGGCCACCTGATTCAGCTCATTTGTGGCTTTTTATTAAGGGACTGTTCCCACTGAGATGGACTCCTGGGTCTCGAAGGCAGGGAATCTATAGGGAAAATCCCAAAGGAAGATGTGGGTGGGGATACTCATCTAAGAGTTCATATTTGTTGATTTTTGTCTTGAAAAGCCTAACCAAGAAGGAACATCGAGATTAAGCACAAATGTTAAATGAGGGCCCTGAAATGGCTATCTGCCCTGGTCCCAGCATAAGACTGGTAACAGACACATCAAAATAATCTACAGCTAGAAAACCCCTGAGGAGAAACCCGTGTGTTCAGTCTGCTGTGGGCAGAAACCACAGCACACACACATTGCACACATGGGCTCCAGCCATGCCCAGGCTTGTGCTGTGTTTGTCCTGGGCAGTGGGCCTTTGTACACCTCCTGACCAGATTTACAGTCAGTTCATTGCCCAACTCTTAGAATACAAGTTGGTTGTAAAATTCACTTTGTTCAAAGGAGGGTGGGTGGCAGATGGGAGCCTGCTCCAGTCAGTCCAAAGTATGGCTTCTCACCCAGACAAAGCTGGACTTCGTTGTCACCTGTTGCTACCCTGTGGTCACATTGAGCTGTAATGCCGCCTGGAGGGCGACAGTTTGCTTGGAGGGGGGTCCAAATGTCCCCAGTAAGATTTTAGAGCGGATGACAGCCTGAGACAGATACTGATATACGATCGGTAGATCCTTGCTGAGCTCCGAAGAACCATCTAGTTTTCTATAGACCCAGGGCCAAAGAGATGACAAAAATCCTTCACAATCTCGTGTGTGGGTTTTGACTGATTTGTTAATGCACCCCAAAGATAGAGCAAGCATTTCAGATAAAGAAACTGAGCCACAGAGGATAGTTTATGGTCTGATGCCACCAATCTGAAAAGGGGCAGAGCCAAGGGTCTGCATCATTGTCATCTGGGAACCATAAAGGTGGGCTCATATCTGAGACAACACATTTACTGTAAAGGACCAGCTAAACGAGGCTTTATATAGTGATATAGTCTCTGTTGTAACTGCTCAACACATCCATCAGTGAGCCAAAGCAATCCTGAGCCATATGTAATCAAACAAACATGCTGGTTCAATAAAATTTTATTTATACCAACAAAGGGCCAGTTAGGACTATGAGAAAATTCTTGCTGCTCCTTACTTTAAACCAGGACTGTAATTTTTCTATTCAAGACTCCATTCCACCCAATAAATTTTCATTTTCATCCAATTTAAGTTATGAAATAGATATATGAATCAAACATAACTGAGAATAAGTCATAAGGAATTTTATTTTAAAATAATTCCTTGATCTACATATAATTTTAGCATTTATTAAAAGCAAATCAAATTTGCATATGAAAGAGATCATGTGCTTGTTTATTTTTACATTAAATTTAAATCTTTGCTGAATATTGGATGGGTTAGCATTGTGACACCTTTTGGAGTTAATATATTGATTTTATAATTGTCAGTGCTAAGAAGGTCATTTCATATAAATATATAGTTCAATATGTCAGAAGAACATTTAAGGCCACTTCAGAAAGTACTAGAATTCTTGTTCTAATCCCAGGCCCAAATTCACTTAACAACCTTTTACAAAACTAGAGACACAATTTAACTAGCAATTTCAAAACCTACTGTGCTCATACTAACATGATACATGTAAAGAAAGGCTAGCTTGTTACTGTTGTGCTGAGGAATGATGGGAGGAAATTTTACTAGACTTTTTTATCCCGTCTCTGTAACAGCAGAAAATTTTGTGTGTACTGTTAAAATACCACAATTCACACTGTACAGAAACCTGGACTCCGAGCAGAGACATTTCAGACGAAGTTCGCTGGCTTTGATGGCCTGCCAGCATGTGTGTTACACATGCCCTGTGCTCAGAACTAAGGCTGCAGTGAAGTCTAGTATACAGCAGAGGAGAGCATGGCCAGACACACCTGTGGTTCATTGTGTATTTAATTGGAATTAATTACTGGTCATTGTATATTCAAAAACCTTTCACCCTCACCACCTTTAAAGGATTTCCACATTCCACTTCACTAGCCCTTGTCAGATTGTGACTCACAGCTTAGGAAACTGAACTCAGATTGGGGATGTGGCTTAGCTGGTAAGGTGTTTGTTTACCCAGTATGCACCAGATCCTGGGTCTCATTCCCAGCACTGTATGAAGACAAGGATGAGAAGGCAGGGGTGAGGGTGCAGGCTGGGCATCATAGCACTTGAAGGTGAAGACAAGAGGATCAGGGGTTCAAGGAAAGCCTGGGATTCACAAGACGCTATCTCAAAAAGAAGGGGGAACAGGAGAAGAAGGAAGAGGAAGCAGCAGTTGCCATGGCCACCATGGCTACCAGGCTGTAAGCCATCTCTCTAGACCACCAGATCTTTTCTCTCCCTCCTTTAATCTCACATTTCCCTTTCTCTAGAATTTTCACGTAACACCCTTCAATTACCTTTCTGTATTTCTACACTCTAGAGTGTGAGACCCGTGACATGTGACAACAGATTCCAAACTTGGTGGCTTTGTTCTTCCAGGGTGTGTGTTGCTTGGTGCCCCAATCTCACAGATGTGTGTCACTTGCAAAAATCACTTTGACTGATATGTTTTCCCAATGTGAGGCTGATTGCTCTCTGAATTCTCCAGAGATAGGAATTTTAAAAAGTAATGATTGTACTCCACGGGAACAACCCAGAATGCTCACCGTGACAGCAGACGGCAAGCCACTCCCCATTCAGAACATTCTAAATCTATAGTTTGGGTTTTGTAGTAACTGAGATTAGACTCACTCTGAAGCATGCTTATCACTCCCCAAATAAAACCCCAAAGTGAGGTAGAAGTGAGTGGGAGAGAGCTGGCTAAAACCACAGGCTGCAACTCTGGGGCAGCCTCTAAGCAGCAAAGAGAGAAAGGATGGTGAATTATGGCAGAGACCAAGATTTGCGGCTACAGTAGATGAATCCCTGGGGATTCTGGTTTAAAGGATGCATGACTGTGTGTGTGTGTGTGTGTGTAGACCAGATGTCCACAGCAGATGACCTCCTGTTTCTTGAGACAGGGTCCCTTACTGAACTTGAAGCTCAGTAATTCCCCTAGCCTGGTTGGGCAGGGAGCTCCAGGGACCCTCTTGTTTCCTCTTTGGTGCTGGTGTCAGAGGTGTACACCGCTGCACCCAGCTTTTATGTGAACTCAGGTCCACCTGCTTGTTCAGCAAGCCCTTTACCCACGGTATCACTAGTAAGCTCCAGTTTCATTTCCTCACTCCTTTCTGTGTCCTAGCTGTCTTCTTACCTGGAATGTCAGGTCTTATTGGCATTATGTCTGGAATCTGACCTTGGCTGTCCCTCCTCCCTCTTGATGGAAAATGAAAGACCATCAATCTATGTGCTCACCGACGTCATCTGTCCTACCTGGAGGCTGAGAGCCACATCTTGGAACTTTTCTCTGAGCAAAGTCAAGGCTAGTGTCAAGGTTTCCATAATCTTTAAAGACCTTCTAGATGAAAATAAAGATGTTGGTCTGCATGGACTCTAGATTTTAGAAGCCTAAGGATAGAAGAGTCATCGGAAACCCAGCTCAGTCCTCATTATCTTACATGCTGGTTCTAGGAGGAATAGGTCCTCATCTGAGAACCTGGCATTCAGGCCGGGTTTCTGAAGGCCTTCGTGATGATGGGAGCCAGGAAGAAACTGGGTAGAGATGACTTAAAGAGCCTTTGGCAGCAAAGAGGGAATGAACAAACTTTTGACTAAAATCCCCAAATAGCCAGAGTCACCCTGTTGGTGTTCAAAGTCACTATGACATGAGTGTGGAGCACCTCTGAAGAGCCTAGGTTTGCTCTGTAATGGATGTGCGGTAGCCACATGTAATACTGTCAGCTCCATTCTTCAGATGGAAAACATGAACCCAAGTGGTTAAGGACAGGGCCAACTGATGGGCGGCTTGTCTGCCATGTCGGAGCCCTTGGGTTTGATCACCACTCTGTATAGACCAGACATTGTGGTTGTTATAGTTAAACAAATGCCAACTTGACATGGCCAAGAGGCCTAGACTCTCATCTGAGGTATTTTCCAGATCAGGCTGGCTTGTGGTCATATCCATGAAGGATTATCTTGGTTGTTAACTGATGGAGGGAAGCCCAGCTGACTATGGGTGATACCATTCCCTAGGCAGGTGGTCCAGGGCTAAAAGCTTGCTGAGCATAAGTCTAAAAGGCAGCAAGCCAGAAAGCAGTGGTCCTCCATGGTTTCTTATTTGTGTTTCTTCCCTGACTTCCCTCAAGGATAGACTGTGACTGCAAGCTAAAAATAAACCCTCTCTTCTCCTTTACTGCCTTTGGCCATGGCAACAGAAAGCATACTAGAACAACGTGGTGCATAGTTGTTATTCCAGCACTCAGGAGGTGAAAGCAGGAACATCAGATCTTCAAGGTCATCCTTGGCTACACAAGGCATTCAACACAGCCTGGGCTACACAGTCTAAGGACAGAAATACATGGAGGGAAGGAAGGAGGAAGGAAAGAAGGAAGACAGAGAAGAAAAGAATTAAAGAAAAGATGGCTATAGCTTTCTTCTGCTACTTTGTGGGTTCTTCTTCTCTACCCTTTGAACCCTAACACTAGCTAAGAAAGAAAAAAGGATAGAGAAGAAAGTAAAGCGATCCCAGGTCAGAAAAAGGGTGATTAGACTACTTCCTGCTGGATACAGACATGAGTTCCTTGGGACAAATTTCCGTTTTGCTGTCAAAATTACTTCTCCTCTCCCTCCTCCTCCTTCTCTTTCTTTATCATCTTCTTCTTTGCACATGTCTACTTAACAGTGACCAACAACAACCAATAACAAACCAAAAACTCACCAACTACCCACTATGCCTCTAGAGGGTCCTAGCATTTATATATGCTCTGAAAAGTTTCCAGAATTCTAAATATCACACAATTGCAGAAACTATCTGCAGCTGGAAAAATCATGCCCCTGCCAGAGCATGAGGCAAATCAGCTGTGGACAATACTGAAGCAGCCCCATGCCCCACACCTGGGATCAAAACAAATACACATTCCCAGAGTATTTCTGTGTTTTTCAAAGAAACACAAACCCCAAAGTTGTTACTACAGGTGGCTGTGTGAATAGATCAGAAAATAACTTCTGGTGACAGCCTCACCTTCCGCCTTGTGACAGAGTTTCTTGCCATGCCACAGTATCCTCAGGGCTAGCTAGCTCAAGAACTGGGGCTTTTCCTGTCTTGCCTCCCATCTTGCCATAGGATTGCTTACATTACAGGAGCACATGCTTCACTATCACAACTCTAGGACCTTAACTTAGCAAGAGCTTAACCCATTGAGCCGTCCTCCTAGCCCCTCTGATAGGAAACGGAATTTACCACCAGGAATCAGCTGAGCAGACTACTACAAAGGAAACTTAAAACTTTTTTGGTGGTCCCTTCAGCGCACCAAACTGAACAGAGAGGGTGACAGGCTTATTCAGATAGTTCCTGTACCATGCATAGAAGGGCACCATAGGTGGGGTTACACAGTCTGTGGCAGGGACCAGGGTTCTGACACTTGCTAGGTGGCTTCATTCAATGATGGAATTGTCTATGGAGTCATGATCCTGCAGACTGGAGGGCTTTCCGGGGTTATAGTGCAAGTCTCTCAGCATGTATTCCCAAGTGGCCTAGCCAAAGCTCAGCATGCAGGAGTAGGGGTCATAGGTCAGTCAGAAATGTGCTTCCAAGCTGGTTCAGTTGTCAGGAGATAGGAACTAGGAAGAGGCCATACATAATGGGCCAGGGGAAGAGTGTCCTCACAGCCCCACATCCCCAGGATGAATAGATCTGGTCTCTGGTGACCACATCAACCTAACGCCAACAACCCTGATGCAGTCTCCCTTCCTTGACTGAACTCCCACTTAACATGCCTTGTCCCCCACCCCAGGGGGGGCAGTTGTACCAATTACAAGATGTGGCCATCTGGAGCTATACAGCTACATGTCTGTTCCCAAACAAGGAGGCTTCAACATTTTAAGTAGAGAAGGCCCTTTCTAGTGCCCACAACCACAGCAACTGCTCACTCTATAGGAAGGCCACACAAAGGGCAAAGAGCCTCTGGGCATGTGAGAAATGTGCACCCACTGTAAGACACAGGGGACAGAAAGGACCTGGGCTCCAATGAGTATCCTCCGTGAATGAGTTCAAATCTAATGCCTCCCTCCATCTAATGCTAGCTCCATGTGTGATCATGCAGTAGTTAGCTAACCTCCCTGGACCTTAATGTATGCATTTATAAAATGAACTGAGCCAGGGGCTTTAACTTGGTTGGTGAATGCAGGCACAGACATGAGGGTTGGGGGCTGTTCCCCTGAAGGGTTCTTCTGCTTGTCATAGTCTCTAAGTGTGAGTCCTCTTTGCCTGGACATTTCTGATCAGAATCAGAGAGAAAGGTGGATGTATCTGTGTGGAGAACCCAGTGTCCAGGAGTCAAGCCCAACTCACTGGTGTCAGCGACTCCATATCGTCAGCGGACAATACCCATTCAATGTCAGGGCCCCTCTGAGGAGGAGGATGCTCCTTGAGAGTGTACAGTGATGAACCCTGCTGGCCCACCCCATACTTCAGAAGAAGTGCTACTTGCCCAAAAGTACAAAATAAGCAAAGTGCAGCAACTGAACACTATTTTTATCTCCAAACAGCGGCTGTTCTCATGCCCCAGGCAGAGCTGCTGCGTCAGGGCCCGAGGCAGGGAGATGTTTCTGCAGAGTGTGGGGCAGCTTGAATACCAATGGAGTGGTGGAGCTGGAGCTACGGGCTGCAAGGGCTTCCAGGAGACCTGATTCAGGAAAGGGCACTGAACAGGGCTGTCCTTGGCTGCCCTGGGGAAAGAAATTCATCCCCCACACCTGACTGCTCTAGAGAACAGTCTTGTCTTATCACTGCCATGCCCAGGATTTTCTCAGAGCCCCTTTTTCTTCATATATACACTCCACCTCTGAGCAAGGATCTGTGACATCTGGGTTCCTTCAGTATCTAGCAGCTCTCTCTTTATTCTACCGAACTCCAAGATCTTTCTGATGCAGTATACAGTGGGCATCAATTCTGTGTCATAAAAGTAGTGTCTAAGGGCACTGGAGGCATCCATAAGCTTCACAGATGAGCCTCTGTTCCTCAGGCAACTTAAGTCATGCAGTGAAACAGATGTCATGCAGTGAAACAGATGTGCCAGGTACCATGAGTAATAAACACGGGAAAATGATGAGCAGGCCAAAGAGCAGGAGGATGCTGAGATTTTAAAAGATGCTCAAGGTCTATTCAGGCTTTGGATGGAGAACATGAGGCTTAAGCAAAGACTCAGGGGGTTAATGAGCAGGCTGTATGGATGTGGAGGGCAAAATGCACTTCATAGAGAAGGTAGTGCTAAGGTCCAGAAGAGATGCATTCATGGATAAGACAGGATTCGAATAAGAGAGAAATGCGGGCAATATCAATGAAGTCTTCTAGAACCAGGGCTTTAAATAGAGGGAGCTTTTGTCCCTGTGCTAGAGCCATGGCTGGAGTGACTTTCTTTGGCAAGGTTGGGGAGAGGAACACAGCCAGTACCCAGAGGACAGAGACCAGAGCCAGGGCTTTAACCTGATTGGCAGATATGAGTACAGACGTGAGGCTCAGGAGCTCTCTCCCTGATCAAGAACAAATAGCTTCCCATGGCAGTAAACATGGACACAGACCATAATGAGAAGAGCAGCACAGAGGTGCATGCTGGGATTGTTGGTTCTGCAGATGAACCTCTGTGCTTACACCAGAGGCAAAAGGGCTAAGTGGTGAATGAGGATGCACTCACGCCCTGTAGAACTTGCTCAGCTACAAACAGGGTTAAGGAGGAAGAAAACACACCTCTCTCCCCAGGAGGAACATATGGCTTTCAAATGTACTATTCTACATGTAACTAAGGAGCGTGCCAGTTGTCTCCTGGCCGGGTGACAACAGAAGCCACTTCTTGGAAAGCTGGCTATGGTTTCTTAGAGGTGAAAAGGGAGCTCTATGAGGAACAACAGCCAAATGGAGCCACGAGGAGCAAACGGCCTGGAGGTGTGGCATACTGGGAGAGTACTCTGCTCTGCATTACTTTCCTATGTGACAACTAAAGGAGGAAGCTGGGTTCACCACCTACTTCCAACCCCTACAAACCTCCGGCCTTGCCCCAGCTTCCCACTGGTCAGTCAGTCAAGACCCATACCTGCCTCTGTGAATGATCTGGGAGTAATTTAGCCCTAATCCCATGGGATGTAAATTAGATACACCCTACTTAAGCTACTAAAAATCAAACCTCAAGATGGGCGCTTACTGGGAGCAATGGCTGGGGTGCCATTAGCTTCAGCTCAGGGCCTCATGGATGACTGTCTCATATCAAAACAAAGGATGCTATGCTAGGGATGTGGCCTCTCCTCCAAGTCAAGAACCAATCAATCACTCCCAGTGTTCAGAATCAATAGGGAACTGTGGGATGGTCAAGGATAGAGACCATGCTCTGCAGCCTGGATCCAAAATGGGCTATGGAACTTCATACCCTTTATACAGGCAATATGGAGTGGTCTGGTCTCCCATTTCTGTTTCCTTATCAGTAAAATAGTCTCAGAAACATAATGGGCATGACATGGTCAGGAGGAAGAGGAGACAAAAGGGACATTGTTCAGGGCCAGGAGCTGGTGCCAGATACTTTCATATTTATTAGTTGATGGATCTCCATATGACCCAGTTGGGGACAAAGTGAGAAGTATATCAATAAGAGAATGTTGAGTTATACTGGGATTAAATCACTTGCTTGAACCAGATAGGAAAACCCTCTTCATTTCACTGCCTGCCTCTCTATGTTTTGTGTTGTCTTCTGCATGCTCCAGTGCTTGCAGATGTATGTGCAGAAGTATAAGAAGCCAAAAGTCTACCTTTTGGTTTCATTCCTCAGGTGCTAGCCTCGTCCTCCTCGTCCTCCTCTTCCTTGCCCTTCTTCTCCTCCTCCTCCTTCAGCTCCTCCTCCTCCTTCAAGTTCTCCTCCTCCTCCAACTCCTCCTCTTCCTTCTCTTCCTTCTCTTCTTCTTCTTGAGTCACAGCCTCTCATTGGTTGGAACTCATCAATTAAACTAGGCTGGCTGACCAAGAATTCCTGGGTGTCCTTCTGTCTCTGCCTCCCTAGTTCTGGGATTATATGCACACATCACATCTCTAGGCCCTTTTTTAAACGAGAATTTTGGGAATAGAACTCAATCGTCAAGCTTGCAAAGCAAGCACTTTAGGCAGTTTACCTTGTAGATTCCATACATCTATTCACAGGAGCATTGCCTGAAGTCTCTGGCTCATCATGTAGAATTAAACCCTATGACTCACAGCAATTTAGCTCCCCCCACTCCCCTCCTTGAAGTCCCTCACCTGATACATTACACCAGTCCCTTCCCATGTGGTTGTCTATGACCTAAGTTCACTCTATATGTACCTAGATATTTCTTGGGTTGGTGATCTGATTACCTGCTGGAGAAGTTTGGCAAGAGAGATAATAGGGGAGACATTAATCATCCATTTCTTGTGGTAAAGGCAGAGAGAGAAAGTAAGATGAGCCTTGCCCACTTAGGTTGAATTCTGCTTCATGTGTGTGATAACAGGTCACCAAGGTATCTAACCATTTAACACATTTGAGGTAAAGCAAGCATTTAAGGGAACAGGGCACAGGGCCAGGAGACTAAGAGAGACTTCACCCCCAGACATGACAGCCAAATTCCCATCCATCCCTGTCCATCCATTAATCTGCTCAAAAGAGCTCACAGAACAAACCTCCAAACTCCACTGACTTTAAACTATGGCTGTTTTAATTACTGTAGTACTGCAGAGAGAGTAGCTCAAATCACCTTTCATGAATTTCTAGTGTCCCTTGTACCTTGTGGCTCCCTGACTGAGGTCTCTGTAATAGTGTGTCTACGTGTTGTCATGGAAACCTCACTGATGGGGAGTCAAAGAAAGAGGGAGGGGTTTGTCCCCACAGACTGCTGAATGGGGACTCCTGAGGAGGTTTCTCTGGCTGCTACAAGACAGACAGGATTTAGGAAAAGTGGTCTGAAAGTCAATTGACTGTGACCCTAAGTTCTCTAAAATGCCATAGAAAGACCAACCATAGGAAAACCTCCTACCCAGCCCTGGCACAGCCTCTTGGATTGACCTTTTCAGCCTCACTTCAAAGCTGGTCCCAGGCAGAAGGAATGGAATCTGGATGCCCAGCCTTTCTGTTAATGAGATGAGAACGAAGTTCAAATGCACACTGTAGGAAAGTACCAGATGACAGTGGGAGAATTCTGGGGCCATATGATCGGAGGTGGGGCAGGGGAACTTGCCATTGACTCTATGTCTGTCTTGTCAGGAGGAACCTGCAGAGGGGAGAAGGCAGTGAAGTTGACTTTGGGTGGCTAGGCACTTATCTCAGCTTTGAGAGGCAGTCTCTGTGTTCCCTGCAAATGTTTTTTTATGAGTTATGTGGATGTCTGGTGGCTAGGCATTTAGCCTTTGCACAAAAGCAAAAGATAGGTATGGATGGCAGGCTGTTGGAGCAAGAACGGAGACAGTTGCAGCCTCATGGGTGGTGAACTGGCTAGATAAATGAAACGGGGCAGATGCACGTGGAAAACAATACAGCAGTTAAAAAAATGAGGTGAGCTGATGTGCGCTGAAACGGAAAGATGAGAATATAAGTGTGAATGGGTGGACGAGCAGGATGCATGTCAGACCGTGCAGTCCCCACTGCCAGTTATGAGGACTGGACAGATGTGCATTCTACAACTCTCCCAGAATCAAGTAGGACTTTAGTTGACTTTGGGAAATGTAATTTATTACTCTGAGTTTCCATTTCTTCATTTACTTCCTGCTTCTCAAAAACTGCTTCCTGTCTTTCTCATATATTACTTCCTGCCTCTCATACTCTGCTTCCTCTATCTCACAGACTGCTTCCTGCTTTTTGTCTATCACACACTGTTTCCTGCCTCTCACAGTTGGCTTCCTCTGTCTCACACACTGCTTCCTGCTCCCTGTCTCTCACACAATTTCTTGCATCTTACATACTGCTTCCTGTCTCTCACACACTGCTTCCTGCCTCTCTCATACACTGCTTCCTACTTCCTGTCTCTCATATACTGTTTCCTCCTTGTCACACTCTGCTTCTTGTTTGGCCACATACTTACACATTCCTATATCCAGTGGCTATGGTTCGAATCCATAAGCCTAAATAAACCTTTCTTCTCTCTGTTTTTTTTTCCTCTCATGTATTTGACCAAAGTGTGAGTGCACAAACACACAGACACACACACAGACACACAAACACACAGACACAAACACACAGACATACATACAGATACAGATACACACAGACACACAGACACATACATACAAAGACAGACACACAAACACATAGACACACAAACACACAGACAAACACACAAACACACAGACACACAAACTCACAGACACACAGGCATACAGACACACAGGCACACAGACACAAACATACAAAGACATAGACACACAAACACACACACAAACACATAGACGCACAAACACACAGACACACACACAGACACACAGGCACACAAACACACAGACACACAGGCACATACATACAAACACACACACACACACACACACACACACACACACACACACACACACACACACACCAAGAAATATCATGTGGGTAAAAGGAGCCTTCAGCATGTCCACTGATTGTGGTTGAAAAGTTCAAACATGTCTGATAGTATTACCCATATTAAATTTTTCTCACTCAAGATAATTTAAATGAAAGGGTTTTGCTTTTGTGGGTTTGTTTTGGGCAGTGCTAATGACATCACGGTGTGCAGAGCGGTCTGAAGCACTCAGCACAACAGCATGAGAGCCGGGAAACTGTCACCCCACAGCCTTACTGTGAGGCCTAGATCAGAAGATGGAACACTGAATCCCCTTGGTTTCTCTTACCCAGAACGTCTTAGTCATGCTGTCTTGAGTGTGCATGTCCTCATGTGCATGGGTGGTATGTGTGTGCCTGCATGTGCATATATGTGTATATATTTTGTGTGCATGTATACCTGTGTGTGTGTATGTATGTATGTATGTACATGTGTGGTATGTATGTATGTGTCTGTGTGCCTGTTTGTCTGTGTGTTTGTGTGTCTGTGGGTGTGTATGTATGTATGTATATGGGAACCAAGAACTTCCAGGGAAAACATAAACAATTCCTGTTGCCCCTAAAGAAGGAACTTGGATTGTCCTCCTGATTCCCAGGGGTTGGAACAGGCTGGAGAAGGTGGGGCTGACCCATGGCCTGGAATGATGAGGAGAGAGAGGGAAAGACAGACGGGGTAGTGTTCAATACACAATAAGGGAAAGAGGCAGGAAGCAGTGCTGGGGCCAGCAGGGCCAGGAAGCTCTGATGGAAGTCCAGACCATCTGCCCTGGCGGTCAACACGCAGGTCAGCTCCCTCCCTCCCCTTCCTCCCTGGTCTTTCCCCCCTCCCTCTCTTCCCAGCTCTTCCCTTCTCTTCTCTCCAGACTCAGTTCCAGACTCTCTGCTTCTTTCCTTCTCCTCTTCCTTCCCTGCTCCTTCCCTCCCTGTGCCCCCTTTCTTTGCCCCTTGTCTCCCTGCAGCTATTCCTACCTTCCCATCCCACTCCCTGGCCCCTGGCCCCAGTCCCTATGCAAAGCCTTTCATTTTTAGCAGAGACACCGTCATCAACCCTAAAGTCAAATTCCACATCTCAGGAGCAATGTGTCCACTCCAGGACTCCACAAACTGCAGTCTAGGTCGTGGCTCTAGGCACACAGAGCAGTCTGGGATGCAAGTAACAAAGGAGCCTGGTCCTAGCAACCCAGCACTTCCTGTCTCCTAGGCCTTGGCAGGTCATAAGTCCCATCCCAGCTGCTGCCTCTATTGTGACATTTTATTTTTGGAGTTCCTGAAAGTTTTTTAACAGCACCTTTTGGGACCCCAGTTTCTCACCTGTAAAATTATCAGGGTAACTGCCACTATGGGTATTACAAAACAGATTGCAAGAGAAGCACTGAGAAAGCAGCTACACATGAAGAGGACAGCCAGGATTGCTAGATGCCATTGTGACTGACCATGGCTGGAGCGAGTGGAGGAATCCCCTTACCTCTGTGTCCTCAAAACACAACCAATGATTCATTTGGGTCCCAGGAGGAAATTTAAAGAGCCGGTCACTGGGACTGCAATCTGGACTCAAAACGAACTCAAATCACCTGTCCCAGGCATTCTAGGTTTTTGTACAAGGAACTGCAACCCAGCTTTCCTGAAGTCAAGGCCTATCTTATGATCAGAGGGCACACAGTGGTTAGACATTTACATCTGGGCAGATTCAGATACCTTGCCAGCACTCAGGATGCGGGAACAAAATATACAGTAGTAATAAAGAGGTGTGTGTGTGTGTGTGTGTGTGTGTGTGTGTGTGTATCACACACACACACACACACACACACACACACACACACACACATGAGTGAATGCATTTCCTACCTCCACAGTTTCCCATATTGGCATGAACCTAAAAGTATAGTTAGCCAGATGTGAAACGGACCTCCTAAAACTGTGAGCCAAAGGAAACCATCCTTCTGTTGAGTTCTTGTCTTGGAGATAAAAAGTGAGCATATGTGCACAAATACATGCACATAGGCATGTTCCTCAATCTCTGTGGACTGGCTGCAAGCCCCCTCACTACAGACTGACTAATGTGTAAATGCATGTTCATATACACATGTGCATGCATGCACACAAACATGAACACACACACATACAGACACAGGTGCAAGCACATGCATGCATAGAATCTCCTCAGTCTCTGGTCCAGCAGATATCAAGGGCATGTTCCAGTCTTCTCCATGTGGTACACAAGCATGCTGGATGACTTATTTTTTCGTTTCTAGCACAGGGGCTGGGGAGATGGATAGGTGGTTAAGAGTACTACTGCTCTTGCAGAGAACCCTAGTTCAGTTCCAAGCTGCAGGACTCACAATGACCTGTAACTCCAGCTCCAGGGGATCTGACAGCTTCCTCTTGCCTGTAAGGGTACCTGAATTAATGTCCATATAAGATGAACACATAATTAAAATAAAATAAACTGTATCTTTGGGACAAAATATCTGAAAGACAAGGCTTACTGGAGGAAAGGCTTGTAGTGGCTCACAGTTTCAGACAGGGATGGTTCGGTAACAAAGCTATCCAACCCTGATGGCTGAAACATGATGCAGACCTGGAGGCAGAATGCCTGGACCCCAACATAAGCAGAGAGAGCCTTCAGAGGTGATCCCTAGTAATCCATTCCTCCAACTAGGACCGGCCTCCCCTGTTCAACAAGCTCCTAAAACAGGGTCACCTGCTAGGGACAAATGTCCCAATACTTGTGGTAAATTGCAGACTTGAGCATCACCTCACACTCACCTTCCCACACACTCCCATTGCCTTAGTTTACTTATAATGCCAGGACAATGCTAATGCAGTATAAATAGCTGTCATCATCCCCAACATGGAAGGGATTGAGCACAGAAAAATAAGTCTATAGGCACCCACTACCAATATACCCTTCCCAAATGTTTTCCATTGACAATTGTTACATCTGTGGACTAAAAACTTTCAGATAGAGAGGGCTGACTGTGTACATGCACATATATATGTGCACATAGATACGCAGTTCACTAGAACACAAGTTCTAGAGCTGGAAAGATAGCTTGGTGGTTAAAAGTATATATTGTCTCGAGTTCAGTTCTCAGCACCCATGTCAGGCAGTTCCTAACAGTCTATAAATCTAGCTCTGGGAGACCTGATGCCCTTTTCTGGCCTCTGAAGGCACCTGCACCTGGCAGAAACATGATGCAGACCTGGAGGCAGAATGCCTGGACCCCAACATAAGCAGAGAGAGCCTTCAGAGGTGATACAAACATACACACATAACATAACTAAAAATAAAATATATGGAACATAAGTTTTACTCTCATGAATTTACACTAGAACCAGGGATGAGGTCTATAATCACAGAATCCAAGGTCCGAGGTCAACTTCAGGTACAGCTCCTTAGCTGCTATCTACCTAGTTTTGGAGGCAGGGTCTCTCATTGGCCTGGAGCTCACCAAGGGTGCTAGGAAAGTCCTGGGTTCTACCTCTTCCCAAGTCCCCAACTCTGGGATTAGAAACATATATATTGTGCCTGACTTCTGGGTATGATAAGAAACACGCTGAGAAACTTGTACTAGGATTTAAATCAGACAGGAAGGTGAGTGTGGAGTGATTGGGACATGCCTCATCTCTGAAAATCCTCCATAGATAGCTAGTGTGTCTTACTGGTTCTAAACCTCCTGGAATTCTCTGTCTAAAAGTGTTGTCTGTCAACAACTTGGTGGGTGGGACTTCCCCTATCCCAGGCCTTGTGAGTTGTAAATTCAGAGAGCAGAACCAGCTCAGCCACATCAGATCTGTCCTTGTCCTTGGTAATACAGCCAAACGAGAAAGTGTGTGTTTGCATGACATGTTCCTGAAGCATTCAAAGTAAATTTTCATGTTTTTTTTTTCTTTTTCTTGGAACAAGATGTTACTAGCCTCCTGCCGTGTTCCTGTGCCTCCCAGCGCTGAATCATAAGCACATGACACTGTGCTCCCATTTAAGATCCGTGCACCAGCTAAAGCTTCATGGTCAAAGAGGGATACAGTGTAAGGATGCTCTGGACTCAGCTGGTAAAATTTACATGGTGACTTGTGATGTGATAATCATATATGGAGAGTTTAAACCTATACATGCACGCATATCCACACACACACATATTCACATGCAGACAGAAACATACAGATAGACATGCATATACATATACATATGAAAACATGGACACATGTTCACACATACATATACACACACATACACACACACACACACACACACACACACACTCCAGGTAGAAAGGAATGACAGCCACTGGGTGGGAAATAATAAGAAGTGACCCAAAGTGTAGCCACACTCACCTACTATTGTGTGAGAGGCCAGGCTTTGATGTCCTTCCTTTCTCTAGTGACTATCAATATGATTCCCAAGGAGGAAACAGAGGCTCGGAGAGATGCAGAATTTGAAGTCATCCCTGTCCCCATGTTAGGAGTCCCCTTGGGTGGGCTGAACTTGTCAGTATAGAAGGATTGGCATTCTCAAACTGGAAGTCAAGGTCATGTGCCATGTGAGGATAAATACACAGCCTCCCATTTAACTGCCTTCAAAAGTCCCTCTGGATGATGGCCCAGGTCCACATTCTGCTGCTTAACACATCAGAACACAGACCAGTTATGTTACAGAGCAGAGAGATTTATTGTGGCTCTTGTCTAGCCCGAGGTCAGCAAGCTGTATCTGCTGATAGTCTTCTTACAGGCAGCATCCTGTGGAGACAGCGCAGCTCAGGGCAGAGGATGGGAGTCACGTGAGAGACACAGTCAAGCTGGCTTTTGCAATAGACTGTCATGAGATAACTTGTTAACCTGTAAGGCACCTGGATGGATTTATGCATTCACGAAGGCAGAACCCTAACCAATGTTTCTCACCTCTTTTATTTTATTTTTTTTTCCTAGTACTGGAGATTGTTGAATTTAGTTCTTCCATATGCCAGGCAAGCATAGGAAGTCTACCACTGAGCTACATGACCAGCCATTTATTTTTAGTTTTTATCTTGACAAATCTTCCAGGTAACCCTTATGCTTTTATCATCCCTCCTCTACTTCCTTGGTCTCCTGAGTAGCGGGGACTACATGCCTGCAGCTCGGGCTCAGCTAGTTCTATGCAATGTATTAAATCTCAGCACTTTGGAGGAGGTGAACAATGTCAAAACCATAGCAATTACAGTGAACAACAGACTGGAATTCTGTGTTTGCAATGCTTTCACAGGGGCACAGAATACCTTCTTCCTCAGCCATGTATAACAGGATGAAGTGAGGTCTTGCTAGGTGAATATAGCAGCCACATCCCATGCGGACGAGACTCTAGTTTCCGGAAAACTTTCATTTCAGATCACAAGCAACAGGACTCAAGATGCAGAAGGGCAGAGACAGTGGGTCTGGGGTTCCAATTGCCATTCCTCCAGTCCCTAGGAACCTCAGGAACAAGGTATCGAATCTTCCTATTGTGTCTAAACTGGCTGTGACTAATCCTGTCTTTCTTCTGACCCTGAGCAAGGTTGGCCAGGAGAAGATCTGGTGGGAATGGCAGGGTGACTCTTGGGGTACACAGAGGGAGTAGACCCTACACAGGGTGAGTACATAGCTCTTCATCCTTTTCATCTCCACACCTGTCTCCTTTATTATGTGGGAGTGACTCTCAAGGTACCTTGCTGAATATTCTCCCACTGGGACAGGAGGGGCCGGAGAGGGAGGAACAAATCGGGTTTGTATTCAAAATAAGAGAATTTAAATGTGTCTGGAGACCAGGGCGTGCTCTAGACAGTCTGCAATAACCAAAGTATTAATATTGCTGTGACAAAACCAAGTTAAAGAAGGAAAGATTCATTCTGGCTCACAGTTTGAGGGTAGGGAGCCAGCAGTGTGAGACGCTGGTCATGTGGTGTTCACACTCAGAAGTAATAGAGGGACAGAAGTGGTGCCCAACCAAGTTGTTATGTGTTTGTTTGTTTGTTTGTATTTTATGCTGTGCGGCTCTCCAACCTGTAGGCCAGTGCTGCTCACGCAGGGCGTGTTCTCTCTCCTCAGGTAAATTCTTCCTTGAAAACATCCTCATAGACACAGAAGAGTGTTTTCATAGCGGTGTTAAGACAAGTCAAGCTGACAATGAAGATTAACTACCATACGTAAAATATACAATTCCATATTAAATTTTGTCCCCGATACAATAAAATGATGAGAAGAAAAAAAAGAGGAAGGAAAGGTAGGAGGAAGGAGGGAGGAAGAAAGGAAGGGGAGGGGAGGAGAGGTTGGGGGAAGGGAAGAAGATCAAGAGAAAGAAAGCACAAGAGAAACTGAAGCAGGACTATGGGAATAAAAGTTCAAGCTCAATCTCCACTCCACACTCCGTCGGCTTTCAAACCTAAAACTCCCAATACGACTCAGTCCCTTTATAGGTTCTCATCCCTCTACATGAAGTAGATGGGAGTCTGAGACCCCGGATAGGAAAAAGGTTTTACAAATGTATTTTATAGCCATTCTTGAAAACTCACAAGTTACCTCACTTAAAGACAAAAGCCCTTTGATAAAATGGAATATCGTTTCTAACCCCTGGTACTATAGATTTGTGGAGATTTTGGATTTCCATATCTGTTCATATGGAAACCAGAAGGCTAGTGGTGGCATCAATCCCATGCCTTTAGTATAGAGAGCAAGGGTTGGAGAGACAAAGTGGCTTGCCTCATCACACAGCCAGAGCAAATCACGGCTGAACCTTGGCCCTGGGTGCTGGGTCTCTCAGGAGCTAGGTATCTGAGGTCACTGACTTTCTCTGCCTGAAAATCATGGCTTGTGAGCAAGGAGCCTGAGATGGGCCCTGGAGTTTGAACTCTCTATTTGCAGCAAGTCAGAACTGTAACACACAGGCGCTTCTTACTTATTTTCATTACACTAGTCACCTCCACTTTATTTTTATTTTTCGGTGAAATGATTTAAATCAAATGTGCTCAGGAAAGAGGGAATCTGACCTAAAAGAGTTGTGGCAGAAAGAGAGCTTACACTTTTGCTGCCTTTTGGGCCCCAGCAAAATCCTGGACCAAGAGGATCCTTCAATATGTCTTTCATGAGGGCTCCTCTGCACAGTGCCCTGAAATGTCCTTCCAATGACTGCAACCATTTTCAGCTTTACCCTGAATAAAGGAAGGGATTGATTACTGCTTTGGAGGCCTCTGTATCCAGGGGCCTTAGGTGCCCCAGGAAGCAGAGCTTCAGACAGAATTCAATGGAGCAATAGATCCTGCAGAAAAGACTTGAAGAGAAAAAGAAGGCATAGATAGAGAAGGGCAGGGAAGAGCTGCCCAAGCAGGGATGCCTCTTTGCCCATCAGTAGTCACATAGATGACGAGCCATTGGGTGCTCAGCTAATGGGGGCTAAGCCTTCTTATAGAGCAGTTGGAAGAATACAGCCTCAGTACATCCATTAGACAATCTAAGTGTTTACAGTGAGCCGGTCAGCGCAGCAGAAACACAAAATGCCAAATGCTGTGGAACAATGGGCACTTTGGGGTTCAAAAGGATAATCTGATCTTCCAGACACATCTACACTCACAACTCCAGTGTCCCGAGAGGGCACCCTGTAATATGGCGCCCAAGAGCATTCAGTTGCCTACAGGCCCCAAAGCCAACCATTGGTTTAAGAGGTTGGTGACTGATTAATTCTCATCTCTGAACAGTGACTTCTCCTTCAGGGCCTGAACTCAAGGGTTTTCCATTAGAGTAGAGCAGAGACGGCTATGCCTCTCCCCAGGTGACGTTAGAAATATCTGGAGACATTTTTGACTGCCACAAAGATCAGAGTTGAGGTGCTATGACATCTGGTGGGCAAAAGTCAGAGACGCTGCTAGACACTCACAACACAAAGTCATTGTCCTTTCTCCTCACCACCAAAGAATAATCCCAAACAGAGGCAAGGTTTATAGCCTCTGCCTTGAAACTGGCTGAAAATAACCAGATGTGATGAAGGCAGACCCCAGCAGCAGACACAGGACAAGCCTGAGACAAGCCC
>JADRCC010571445.1:0-20179 GCA_019843855.1 Hylomyscus alleni
AGTACTGATGGAGGTGAAACTGAGGTCAGGATAAATGTGTGAGAGAAGAATTTATTGCAGAAGGCAGATATCATTCTAGATGGCTTACTGAAGAGGATAGGCAGGTGCTACTCAACAGCTATGAACATCGCTTCATTTAATTCTAACATTTTAGAAGTATGCTGGTTGGGTTTTGTCCATTTAACACAAACCTAGACATATCTAAGAAAAAAGGGATCTTGATTGATAAAATGCTTCCACGAGATTGTCTTTGTAGCTAAGTTTATGATGCACCTTTTTGATGTATGATTTACATGGAAAGATCCACCCCACAGGATTTAGAGCTACCTCTGGGTCCTAAATTACACAATACAGCATTCTGAGCAAGCCATGAGAAACTTGCTCTTAGTCAGCATTCCTTTCACAGCCTCTGCTTGCGTTCCTGCCCCGATGGTCCTCAGCAACAGACTATGACTTTGGAATTGTAAACTGAAAGACACACCCCATAGTGTGTAAAAGCAGAATATTTGTAGTGGGATAAATAGAATTTGTCTGGCGGGAAAAAAAATCTGTTTCAGGCAAGGGAGGCATTCATGAATGGAATCTCCTTAATCAGTCCAATTCAAAGGAATTTCAATTTACATCTATTTAGATTAAGATTTGAAGAATATTTTCTTATTAATGTTGCAAAGCTGAAGTCTTTTAAGAAGGGCAGGGGACCTGAATAAATACTACAGATGCATAAACTTAGGATTGTTAAGGTTAGCATGCCATAAGAGGAGAATGGAGCACTGAGGGCCAGGGGTATTCCTTATGCTCATTTATTTTCCACAATCGCAAGAGTCATTTGAAGGATAAATAATCTGTTCTTCAAGCAAAAGTTCAGAGATAGGTACCTCTCCTCTGTTAATCTTTTTTCCTTTCCTTTATTGTTGCATTTTACAAATAGAGCAGTTTAGAAACCTGTACTTAGATAAGAAGTCCTAAGAAAGATAGCGTGGTTTTAGAAAATGATCTTTGTGGGAGGAGGCTTAAATGAGTTCAATCCTTCTTGAAACAAATGTCCAATGCGATTAGCGTAATCCCCTTTGTGATTGCCTGAATGCACTGTACACTGTTGCAGCCTGAGAGGACTTTTTATTTTCTTTCACTAAGCACTTTAAAATGACAGTGCTGAATCTAAGCATGTCATGAACGTGTTACAGGGTATTTGCTGCCTTCCTATCCCCTATCCCCGAGTCAATGTCAGTATACTCTTGAAAGGAGAGACGCTAAACAGACCTAATACTATACAAACCTAAGAACCATAGCATGGGGAAAGAGTTATTAGGGTAGTATTTTGACCTCAATCATTTCAATGAGAAATGTTAAACAAGTGAATACTAATTTTAAGAGATGAAATAAAGAAAAAATAAACATATTCCATATTTTTCACGTTCAGTTATAGAGTAATAACATAATCATGATTGTATACAATACCTGAGTTCTGATAAAGTTTAATGATATAAATTTCTACAGTCCTTGATATACTAAACAAAATGTAGAAAATACGATTAGATGGTAAACCTTGATTAAATAATTTAAGCAAAATTGTTTAATCTTGGGGAGGAAGGAGGGGATAGGGGGTTTTCAGAGGGGAAACCAGGAAAGGGGATAACATTTGAAACGTAAATAAAGAAAAAATATCTAATTAAAAAAAAGGAAGAAAGAAATTGTTTAATCTGTGACCTAATTGTTGTGGATAGCCCTGTGGCTAATTATGTTTGATGTTAATTCCATTCTCCTGGGAGGGGCTTCAGACAAGGAATGAGTCAGCTCTCAGGTGATTTCCTGTAAACCTTCTTCCCACCTTAATTTATAAAATAAAGGCTAGAGCAGGTGATTGGCAGAAAAAGAGGGGAAGGTGGAGCTGAAGGTTTTGGGAGAAAAGGAGAGAGAGAGAGGGTGATGGGAGACAGAGGAGGAGGTGGAAAGAAAGTGGAGTAGAAGCATGTGGCCTGGAGAAACCGTAAGTTATCAGAGTTCCCATGGAGAAGATGGTAGTGTAGTAGTAGATTTGCCCTAAATGCACAGCATGTATTCATATTAATTGAGTTGTGTTTTCATTGCTGGGTCATATTTGGGTTGGAGATTTACTGCAACACCTAATAGTAGAAAACAGTGAAAGTAGAGTAAATCTGATTTAAAGAAAATTGATCAAGATATAAGGCAAAGTAGTCACAAGTATTCAAAACAAAACAAAACAGCTAGATATAATAACGTATACATTATTTGCAGTAATGACATATGTAAAAGTTTCTAAGTATAAAAAAAGAAAGAGTATATAATAAAACAGGCAAGCATTATACATTCATTAAAATATTAAAGAATTTTAAATTTATTTTTAGAAATTCACTTATGAGTACTGTATTTTCATTATTTCCAATGTTTCTCTCTCTCTTTCCATCCTCTCTCCAGTCCCAACACTCCTTCACATTGTTCACATCTTCTTTATTTTTATTGTTATATATAACAAACTCAGGCACACAAAGAGTCACAAGCAGAAACCATATATACCCATGGACATATGCAGACCCATATGCATGGAGACACCTATACACATTCACGGAAACACAAACACAGATACACTCATACAGAGCAAGAAAATGAAAGAGAGGAGGAGAGAAAGAGAGAGAGAAAAAGAGAGAGAGAGAGAAAGAGAGAGAGAGAGGGAAGGAGAGGGAGAAGAATGGAAAAGGAGGGAGGGAGAGGAAGAGGGAGAAGCGAGAAAGGGAGAAGGAGGAGAGAGAACAAAAGTAAAGTTTAAAGCATTTTAGTTTTGCTTCAATCATGTTTAAAACCATGAAATAATTTGTTTATGCCATAATTTAAAACAAGATCATTCACAGAAGATGTGGTGTTATATTGGGAAACCATCTCTTTTAAAACATGTTTATAGAAATAAATGCAATAAATGTGAAATCATTAGCCATGTAAAACTACAGGATATGCGGGGCAGTGGTAGCGCAAGCCTTTAATCCCAGCACTTGGGAGGCAGGTGCAGGCAGATTTCTGAGTTCCAGGCTAGCCTGGTCTTCAGAGTGAGTTCCAGGACAGCCAGGTCTAGGAAGAGAAACCCTGTCTCCAAAAACCAAAAAAAAAGAAAAAAAAATTACAGATTCTATTTTCCTCCATGTTTCTGCTGGATAAATCTGTAGTCAATTTTGTTTTTGCTCAGTTTAAGGTTCATGAGGTGTGGTATGCTCTTAAACATTTTACTTATTTGCTTGGTTCACAGTAATTGCATACATTAAAATTGAACAACACATGAGCTTATATATGCATGTATGTAAATTTAACAAAATAAGACAAATTAATAAATCATTTGTTTCACATTTATCATGTTTTATGTTAAGCTCTGTTAAATTCTTAGAAATTTTCATTTACTATATATTATTATTAGTCAGCATGTTGTTGCCATAGTAATTAAACTGTGTCAATTTGAATGTGTTTTAATTTTTATTCTTTGAGAATTCCATCTTCAAGTGAAATCAAATCACATATTTTGTTCTCAGGTGAATTACTGCAATATTCCCTCCCATTTCTGTTTAGAAATTAGCACTATGCCTTGTGTATATGTCATCTGGTGTCAAGGAGATATTGTGCATATGTAACAACAGCAACAATATGTCTGCCTTACTATTGTAAAAGGCATAAGTCTAATTAGATCCAGAGTTTGAATTATCTTTATTATTAGAGTCTTGAAAGTGAAATTACAGCAATACATTTCACTTTTTAATATGTATATAAATGGTGACTAGACTGTCAGGGAAACATTCTTGAAGAACTTGACAAAAATTCAAAAACAAGTTTTACCTTTTCATTTGGAGTTGCAAAGAGTAAGGATGAGGGGAAAAGTCCTCTTAGAATATTTGACCGTAAGGAGATACTTAAGACAAAGCCTAATTAGAAGGTTATTGACCCAGAAGAAACATTTTCAGGAGCTAAACCGTAAAGGTTTGCCAACATGATGGCACAAATGTGAACTGAGTGAGGTCGGCACCGAAGGCCTCTTGCCTAAGTTCTTCCTAATCTGAGGACACATATGGAAGATGCCTGCCATGCCTTCTCTATTGTGATAAAATGTACCCCTTATATTGTGAGCAAAGGTTAATCTACCCTGCTTCCAATTGCTTCTGTCAGCTATTTTATCGTAGTGTGGAGGAAATTTAATGGTGCGGCTTAAGCCAAAATGCAGCCAGGACATAGTGCTTCAAGAAATTGCATGAACTTCCTACATGATAAAAATCATACATGACAAATGTTTTTTCTTCTTCTTATGCACGTTTTAAACTATTTCATAGGTATGCAACTTCAGACACATGAAAATGCTGCCCATTTCTTTAAAATAACCTCAAAATAAAATACAGAACTGGGTTTGATGGTCCAAGTGTGGGCTTACTGTACAGGGGAGATTGAGGCAATAGGATTGCCTTGATTTCTAGACTAACCTCTGTGTGTGTGTGTGTGTGTGTGTGTGTGTGTGTGTGTGTGTGTGTGCGTTTCAGGAGAGGAATTGTTCATATCATGTCCACAGATTTTCAAAAAAAAAAAACAAAACATGATAACAACCAAATTTCTAGCCAGCTGTTGACAAGGTTGAAATTTGGGAGGACAGAACATTACCATCTTCATTGCAATCTGAATGTATTTAGAATACTCATAAAAACACACCTCTGTGTTAATCAATGAGAGGTTTTGCATAAAGCTTTTTCTAAGACAAGAAGACATCCACTGAATGTGGCACTGTGGGGCAGTGAGCAGTTCTGACAGCCGGAGTCCAGTAGAGCAGAGACACCTTGGAACCCCAGAGACCCACTAAGCATTTGCTCATGAGGGACGGTAGGTGTTCAGTGAATTACTCCTGACACCGATGGCTCAGATTTCAGCCCAGACCCCTCACAGCCGCCCCTGCAGGAGATGTGTGCTCTATCAGGCAGACACTGCCTCAAACTCCTAGCATTCTAGTTGGACCTTATACGTAGTCATCTGAGCACAAGCCAGGCATGCCACGTCCCATACAGTAAGGAGATGCTTTGCCTCCTCCTTACTCTCTTGTTCTCCTCTTCTCCCACCCCTCTTCTCTTACCCCTCACTCTCTTGCTCTCTCTCCTCTCTGCTCTTTGTTCTCTTCTCTGCCTTTCTGTCTCTCCTTCCTCTCCTTTCTTTTTCTCTACTCAACCAGCATATTTCTCCTTCCTACAATAAAATAACTCATTCATACATTGCCTCCTTTTTAATTAAGGTGCTGTGCAGCAAACAGGCCAGCACCGGGAGAGAGAGAGAGAGAGACCTGGGCCTCAGCAACAGGCCCCCTGCCTCCAGAGGCAGAAAGAGAGATCCTCAGGCCAGGGTCGCAGCCCAGGCCCCCTGCGTTTGGGACAACATGACACCATCCACTGGCTGTGGTTCTGAACCAAATAAAAGCAAAAAAATATGGAGCTGTGCATCAGCATCCGTCTCTGAGAGCAGATGCAGGATGATGAGCTCCCTCACTCTCCTGTCACTGTCACTGTCACTGTCCCCACTGTGGTGGTTTTAACTTGTATGCCAAAGTCAACATGTCTTGCCTTATGAAGACTTTTGATCTCAGCAAGAAGAACCATATCTAATACAGCAAATTAATGACGCTGTTTTCAAAGCCACCGAGAAGAAAATAGGAATATATTAGATATTGTATAAGAACAAGAGAAGCTGACATTGTCGATGTCAGAAAAGAGGAGAAGCTAATGCTGAGGCATGCAGTTAGCTGAAGAACACTGGGGGGAAAAAAAAAGCCTGCTGTTGGCAACATTTCCATAGTGTGGCTGCTGAGGTTGTCACTCTCAGTGGGAGACACCTCAGGCAACATTGTCAATGAACACGCCTTCCAGGGAGAGACTCCAGCAGCAGCAATGGAGGAAGTTGACAGCCTAAAAGGAGGAATGGGAGTTACAGAAAGCCCCAGTAGCTCCTCTTGGCAAATAAATAATTGAGAACCCATCCTAGCCTTTCAGGGACATTTACTATGCTCTATTCAGCTTGTCACTCCCACAAACCTCATTTATCATAAGTTGCTACCGCATCACACCAATGCTTAACGAGTTATTTATGACTCAAAAGGACGAGAAGAAACTATCTCTGAAAATCCAACATGAGCCAATACTCTATTTAAATGTCAATAAAATAAATTAACAGAAGAATGATTTTTGAGAAGTAAATGTAAAATACAATACTTTTTATCAGTGCATTCAGTATCTATAAAAAAATGCTTGCTTTGTGACATTGCTAAAAAGGTTTTGAACAAATTGGCTCTCACTTTCTCATTCTATTTCACTGATGAAATGTATATTCTGTAAAATATATAGATTATGATCTACAAATAAGCTTTCAAGTAACAGAAGAAATACTTCATGTCTTTTAAAACACTTTCTTGTTTAAATACTGTTTTCACAGACTTCCATCTAAAACACAACCCTTTTGAACCACTCTAGTTTTATATTTTATTATCTACCTTGTTATTCAAACCACCCTCAATGTGTCATGAACCTTTGCACTTCCCACCGTAGCTTAACTAATCATCTCACTTAGACTCTGATTGTCAAACAAAGTCTCTGAATAAGCTTCAGCTATTCTTTACCAGTAAAGATAGTTCTCTTCATAATATTACTCTAGATTCTGCCACTCAGAATTAATAGTTCTCATTGCATTTTATCTGTCTTCTTCATTAACATTTATAAGTATTTCCTTTAAAATAATCATCTTATATGTTCACTTGATAAAAGGAATGATAGGTGAATATTACCCAGGGTGACACAGCAATCATCTGTTGAAATAGATCAATACAAATAGAAAGAACTGCCAAATCTAGTCGCTGCATGAGGATGCTCCTGTCTGACTGAACAAAGTTCCTAAAGTCAGCCTACAAAAGGCTATCTGGTATCTAATGACTTATTTAAGGAGATTTTTAAAAGATGTGTTAGATGTTTCATGTTGACTTTTTGATCTTTCAAATAAACATTATTCAGAAAAGTGAAGTTATTTCTCTCATTTTTTGTTTTGTTTTCTTGTTTGTTTGTTTTTCCAGACAGGGTTTCTCTGTGTAGCCCTGGCTGTCCTGGAACTCACTCTGTAGACCAGGCCAGGCTCGAACTCAGAAATCCACCTGCCTCTGCCTCCCAAATGCTGGGATTAAAGGCGTGCACCACCACTGCCTGGGTATTTCTTTCATTAAGAGCATACTGTGCATAAATTCTAGAAATGGGAAATATTTCAGCATTGAGGATATTTGATAATAATTATATTTCTTAGCCTTCAGACTACTGCCTGAGAATCTTAGTCAGGAGCAGAAGTGTCTCATTAATCTCTGGAAGACATAGAAAACAGCACATTTATGAGGAAAGTAATTATAATGAAACTCCAGTTGCTGATTAGGCAACTTGATTTCTTATTTCCATTTTGCGTGCATGAATACAATCAATATTCTCTCTGTAGTGATAGGGTTAAAAATAGTACCTCAATCAGTAAATGAGTAAATGCTCTTTTTATGGATTTTACCATCGAGTCACATGTGGTTAAAATATTTATTTTATTCCCATAAAATCCTTGTTCTGTTTTCACTTTTTTTTATTTTACTTTCACTTTCAAAATATTTTAAAAAAATTAATAGAAAGGATTGGAGATTCAATGATGAGCATGCACTTCTACTTAGCCTCGTTTTTCTGTTCTGTATGTAGCTTAAGCTGGTGGCCACTTCTGGTAGCTCACTCCTGTAAATGAATGGCGTTGCAAGTTGCCGTACATTTCCAATAATAAATTTAGCTCCTCACAGATACATAATTAAGCAGGAAAGTGAAATCTGATTATCTGTCAAAGATAAATGAGTGACTTCGCTACGTTCAGATACTCCATCACTGTACCTACAATGAATTAAAACAGTTCAGTCCCAAATGCAAAATTCATAATAACATTTCTATTCAGTCAGCACATATTTATTGAATACCTGCTGGGTGCCAAGCGACTTAGTATTTGAAGAGCAGTTTTCACATAAATTTTACACTTTTGTCAATAGACCCTCAGATTGACTTTAACCTGTACATATGAAAGCTTTGCTCGCATTGGCACTGGATGGGAACACTGGAAAGGTGAGTTCACAACACCACGGTGGTTTGAAATGATGTAGCTGTAAACAAAGCTCAGACCCCCTGGGTCATTATCACGTAGCCTTTTCACAAGAGCCACCTTGCTCTCTACCAATAAGATGTTCTGTGCATTTTAAATACCACTTTGTAGGACTTTATTTATTATGAGAGTCTTATAATTACAGAAAAATCTATTTTTGTATTTCTAGAGGGTTAGCCCTGTGGGAGTCTTATGGCACTCATATATTATAAGCCTTCAAAAAGAAGTAAGTGGACATTACAAACATTTCTCCGGAGAAGTGACTACTTTTCTGTGACAAAAGGCTACATAATGATAGCAGCAATTATGGTGATTCATAATGCACCACTGCATTAGCTTAATACATTTCTGTCATGATAAGCAGATTCTTAGTTGTTGACTAAAAGTATGCATGCAGATTTCTCTTTTGTTACTACACAGCTAAAGAGAGAAGTGACTTATTGCAAAGACATTGCACTTGCCATCACACTGGCATTCTTTGACATGTGTGCTGCAGATGAAAAAAAAAAATCCACAGACGTTCAAATTCTAAGAGGAAGTAGTTCATATCTGTTTTACTCCCTGTTTTCTATCTAATCCTAAACTAGTGCCTGTCATCTAATGCACACTCAGTGGATAGTTTGAAATGAAAACTTTCCCCCCCCCCCCTTTGATCTTTTCTAGACTAGATGTACATTCGTGATGCTAAAGAGCATTGTTCCTGGCCTGGCAGTGGTAGTGCACGCCTTTCATCCCAGCACTTGGGAAGCAGAGGCAGGCGAATTTCTCAGTTTGAGGGCAGCCTGGTCTACAGAGTGAGTTCCAGGACAGACAGAGAAACCCTGTCTCGAAAAACCGAAAAAATTATTGTTCCAGCATAACATTCAACCTAACTGTGGGGTGTGGGGAGCAGTGAAAGTAAGTAGTAAAGTTGATCCTCATGATACCTTGCAGGTCACATGATGCCATAGCCGGCACATGGTGCATCAGCATTAGGGAAAGGGGCCTTCTCAATAGTCAGCTCTTCATGGTAATATACACACACACAAACACACACACATATGTATATATATCACATATATGTATATATAATATATATCAGTTAATGACATAGAAAATGAGGAACACACATTTCACTGATCAGGATTCAAGACTTTAAATTATATATTACAAAAAATAAAAATAAGACTGGAAGTTGGCTCATTGTTAGAGTGCTTGCTTAGTCATGAGAGCCCTGCACTTCATTTTGAGTATAACTAAAACTGAGAAAAAAACAACCTGGTATATGTGTAGTTTCTCAGCTGTCAGACATACAAGCCTGATCAACAGACAGTGACTAACTGAACCTGTATTTGGTTTTGGACCTCCAAAAACAAAAGCTTGATTATATATAATATCATGTAGTTTCACTTAATTCCTATAAAAGATGGATTAATTTCTTTATGGCCGCCAGGCAGTGGTGGTGCACACCTTTAATCCCAGCACTTGGGGGGCAGAGGCAGGCAGATTTCTGAGTTCTAGGCCAGCCTGGTTTACAGAGTGAGTTCCAGGACAGCCAGGGCTACTCAGAGAAACCCTGTCTCGAAAAACCAAAAAAAAAAAAAAAAAAATTGCTTTATGGCCTTAATCATCCTTAAATGAACTAGCTCTTAACTTAAGTGACAAGCTTAATAGAAGACCTTGAACCAAATGAAGCCTTTGTTCATGTCTAGCTCTCTGTAGTTTGTAAAGTCATCAAATTTTCTTGAGTTTAAGGTTCATTTCATTTCTTCAAAGTGAATATAAAAATAGTCAGATAGAACGCAGAATGTAGTAATTGAATTACCAAGACTCTGAGGTAATAAACCCTCCTGGATTAATTGACAGGCCCAACTCCGCATTTATTGCTCAGGTGTTCTATCCAGGTAAGTCACATACTGCATGGTTCTCTCTGCTCCTGGAGAAAAATAAATGGCTATGATTTCTCTCTGTGTTTACAGTCCACAGAAATCCAAGCGTGTTGAGATGATGGAAAGGTCCCCTGTGACTTCTGGAGCTTCCCCACAGCTGCTCCCGGGGGCCTGGCAGTTACCTGGCAGTTGGCTGTTAGAACTAACAGGGACAAGAGAATGAGCAGTCTTTTAAAATTTAAACAACTCCCCAAAAATACGCACTCTAAAAGGCCAGCAAATACTATTTTTTTTTTTTTTGGAAAAATCTGCTATCACCAAAAGTGAGTCACTTAAAATAATAATATAAATTCAAATTTTCCTTAAACAACCCTTTATTTTTCTATCTTCCAAATCACGTAGGGTTTGCCATACGAGGCTTTACTCTGATCACTTTTGTTGCCCATTTCCTAGCCCTCTCTCTGACTTTTTCTCTACCCTAAAAAGAGAGAAGGAAGGAAAGTAAGAAAGAACTCAGCAAAGCAGAATACCAGAATACTATTCATTTATTTGACCAAAGAGTTTCATTATACTCTTGGATTCAGGATCTCAGCTTTCTCCTTTATAAGACTTAAAAAGAACCTTCCTCTACAACAAAAAGGAACAATTTCCAAAGAATCACATCAGATATTGCAATAGTCTAGTTTTATTTCACTCAGATCCAGACTAGCCACCTACACCTTTGTGTGGGAACTAAAGAAGGTACTCTAAATGCTTGCTGGCCTCATGCTACTCCCGAACTGTTTCCCCTGTACTGTCATCCAGTATTTTATACCTAAATGTTCATAAATCATTGAGAATGTGAACCCATTGTCCTTCACTTTCTGTCTATATGTTGACAGATACCTATCTTCAGTTTTGTTCTTCCAGCTTTGTTTTCATAATTCTGTCTTTATCCACTTTCTTACACTCACTGCCCATTTCCTCATAGAATTCATGTGCACAAAGACTCTCATTATATTTAAAAATTTATATTTGCTACCAGGACTACAAACATCATATTAACTGGAATGACTTTTTACGAAAACAAGCAATAAAAAAATCAAAAGAGTCAATGTTATGGCAAGTAAAATATAGGAGCTATCTTCTGTCTGACCAGGATTACCCAGGATTCCTTTCATTAGTCACTCACTCAGGGACTCATCCATTTCCCCCCTCCCCTCAAGATCAGTTGTTATGTGATCTGCAAAGGTTTTTACTGCCTGCTTTGGAGGACAAATGGTTTGAATTTCATGCTTTTCCTTTATGAAGACTTATAAATGAATGCTATATAATACAGACTATCTGAAAAGTAAATTTGTTTTAACAAATATGAACTTATTTGTTCAGCAATTACATAGTATGAAACATACTAGTTGTATCTGAACCCAGTAAAATAAATGGCAGGCGTAACACAGGTATATGGGCAATTGTATAAGTCTTTCCTATTCAGTTTATTGGAATATGTATATATGTTCTTTGTTTCTAATTCTGTTGTTTAAATATTCCATATACCCTATTTTATTCAGTGCTCTGGCTAACTTCTTCCTTGTTCTTTTTACTAAGACATGAAAAAGACACAGAAAATGTATGAACATGTATTTATCTCTTGACATCATGCATTAAAATATCCCTGTATCAGGTCATAGCTTCCTTGCTCATTGTCCTACCAACCTGCAAGCACTGGCCATCTTCCAACCCCAGAACAAACATCCTGTACAGCCTGAACTGTTCTGCACTTCTGGATACACACATCACATCCTATTATACTCATGGCTCCCACATAGAACAATCCTTGTGATGAATTTGTAGCACCCTTTTATTATCCTGATTCTCTGTCTGTCAGTCAATATAGTAATATAGTGTATCTCAAGAGGGCCATACTGCTTCTGCTTGTACTCCTTCACATCTCAGGTGCTCTTCAGTGCACTTCAATGTGGACTTTGCCCACAAACTCTAAAGATGTTATTGTTCCAAGACTCTATTGCTTTCTGTTATTAATCAAACACTAACCTGTCACACCACTTGCGATTTTTCATTTTATCCACCATCCATACACTTGAAAATGTAGTTCTATCTGGAATATGCTCTGTCTTTAACTCCTCTAACAATATACTCCTGATCCTCTTCATGTTGAATACCATTGTTAGGTCACCTTGATTTGTTGAATGAGGAAACTCTGGAACATACTCCTTCACCTTTTTTGGTGTATCTCTTAAAACATTCACACACCAAATAGCCACACAAACAAGGTCATAACTTCTTTTACGTATTTCATATTAATGATATTATCATAGCAATAAATACTACAAAAATTTGTATGGGTATTTGGAATTTTTTACACTATAGACATATAGTGTTTCTTTCTTAAAACATGTCCAATTTCATTTAATTACCCAAATTCAGATATATTTTGCCTTTATAATTGCATTTATCGTAATTTCAGTTCACAGTTCCCCTCTATACCCACCCCTAGAAGAAAAGCATAACATTGGTTCATTTGAATATTTGATGAGTTAATTGAAACAATTTCAATCAGAATTGGCATAATACACTTCACAACAATAGTCTCATATATATATATATATATATATATATATACATATATATATATATATAATTCTATTCATAGCTGCTTAAGAATGTAGTTGTCTAGAATGCAAATATTCCATTGTATACTCAGGAAATACTTTCTTTTAATCTGCAATATTGAAACTTTTAAGAATTGATGTGTATGTCTGCAGTGCTCAATTCAGTCTCAAGTTTGTTTTTAATGGTTCTATTCTATTGTTCTTAATTTTTATACTAAGTATTTTAATTATTAGTTTATTAATAGAATTCATTGCAGTTAAGATACATTTTTTTCACATTTATCTTAAAACCTGTGCTCTGTCTTTATCTTAATGCATATATCATGGAAGTGGGCTAGAAATGAAGTTACATTTTGTTTTACCAGCATGACTGGCTTACCTAAGGATTATCTAGATACATCAAGGGCAGTGTTTAACATCATTGGTTCTGTATAGTTTCATATCATTTACTTCTCTACAAGGAACCCTCTTAGTACATTTTCACATCAATAGCAAATAAAGCCTACAGACTGATTTACCCTTTTCACTTGTAACTTCATTTAAACTCAGCATTTTTTATTATCATCTACAAAAGAAACTGATAAGAAAGAGGACTATCTACCTTGGACAATGTTGGACACCTAGTGAATAAGGTAGAGCATGAACTTAGACTGTGTGGCAGTAAAATCCTCACACTGCCAATAAATTTGACAATATTTTATTTGTTACAAATAAAATCCATGTACTTGTATGATCATATGACTTAAGGTGAATATGGCAAATTTTACTTAGTTTGTCATGAGTTTATCTCAATCTCAATGATAAAATTCAGATGAGATTCAGACTACTGCTATCTATGACAAAACAGCATAGATCTGATATAGTAGGTATTCTGAAAATTACTTATACATGTTTTATATATATAGTATTAGTCCATTATAAATTACAAATGTGGTACAAAATGTAACCCTCAAGAATAATTTCATGTTTACAAAGTGGTTTGTAATATCAGTAGCCAGAATATCTTGATTAGATGCCCTTCCTGATTCTCTTATCTGTGTCATCTACTGACTAGTCACACATTATTTGACTTTAGTTTAGTATCCTGGATAACTAAGTTCTTCCTAAATAATTAAATTATTATTCAGTTATCTATCCTAAAACCACTATTGATCTTGATGCTTCAAATGCTATACACACCCCAAGGCTATAGGTTTCATCTGAAAGAGTAAAAGTATTCAACTCCTCCATTAGATAATATTTCACTATTTAGACTTGAGCATGTCAAGTCTTGTCTATGTTATGTAATTTACCACTACCAATGTAATAGATTACTGAAAATATAGGCTTCAATATTTGTTTTTTATGTAGTACTCTTTGGAGATGCCATTTCTCAGTCATTGTTACTTGCTTAGAGTGAATGAATTTTAACACGTGATAAAACTAATTGGATAACAAGTTCATTCATTTGGGTTTTACCTTGATACTATTGTACCTTTGAGTTGCTGCATGGGCAAACTGCATCTAATCTATAGGATGGGACAAAGCCCAAATCCATGTACTTGCCTCAGGAAACAACCAGTCAATTCCTAGTCAGTAAGCTGACTGAGACATCTGAAGGCAGGAACAAATGTGAGTCTGACAGAACCTGCCAGTCTCTGTTTATTTACTTCACTTGCTGAGCCTATGGAAAAAAGGATTTAGCTTCCCATAGAAATGTCAAGTAAGGAAAAAAACTTCCAGAAAATACATTAAAATAGACAGGGTAAATTAAATAAACTGATACTTTAAGCTATTAAGTGTTTATTGTTTTTATGAATGATGAATGTGCATGTATACATGTCTATATGCACGTGTATGTGTGCATGTATTGTATGTGCATACATGCATATTATATTACAAACATGTGGATATATATACACACATATATACATACATATATACATATATTCATGTATATATATGTGTGTGTATGTATATATATACACATATATATATGTGTGTGTGTGTGTATATATATATATATATATATATATATATATATATATATATAAAATTTAACTTCTTCCTGGTAATTTTGACTTATTTGTTGACAAGAAAGAGAATGGGTATCTTAGTTGTGGTTTAACTTGTATTCCAGGCTACCTGACTTGGTACATTCTCAGGATCTCTCTTTACCAGCTCTGTAATTATGATGTGCTCCTATAATAAACACCAATATATGAATGAATGAATAAACAATAAACTATGAGAAAGAATATATAGGTCAAAAGAAGTAATAACGGAGAAACCAGATGGAGCAAACACAGTACTTGTCTGAAGCATCATAACCAAAATACTATGTAGAATCAATACATGTTGATGAAAATGAGAAAAAAAATAAGTAATTAAACATGGTATAACAATTTCTAAAGTAATAATGCTTGCTTGAACAGTTCCATCATCTGGTTTAAATTTAAACTTGATTACTTATAAATTTTAAGGCATAATTGCTTGAAATATATGTCTTTTTTATTATATATATTCACTGATACAGTCATACAATAACAATTTTTTTTTGCAAAAAAAAAAAACCCACTTCTGTCTAAACTATTCTGTTTTCAATTGTCAAAATGCTGTTAGAAAACCTTTAAGCATTTCTTAGACAGAGGCTAAACCAGAAGTAGCTGTTAAAACAGAATTTGATACTAGTGTCATTAAATAAACAAAAGAATGTCTATTTTCTGGACAGTAACTATCCTGGATGAGGGGGAAAAAACATCATTTTGAACATTTTCATTAACTGCACCTTTTTCCTTTTTTTGTCAAGCATGAAAAAGAATGTTTTCAATGCATCTTAAAGAGGACATAAAACTGTGGTGGGGATATAAGGGACCAAGAACTGGAGTGGAAGAGGGTAGAATGGATAGAAATACACATTGGATATACACATGAAATTTTCAAAGATTAAGTGAAAACAGTATTATAAGAGTAACAACTTAATTATATTCCCACCTTCATGATATCAGAGATGTAACTTTTGCAGCATTTAATAATTTAGTTTGGTGAACTAAAATCTGGTATTATATATCATTATAAATGGAAAAAATATGATCAGTACGTAATTAATGTAAAAAATTGGCTTTTTTACATTTCATAATAGAAAATGAAAGTAAGTTACTTCCATAATGAAAAAATCGAATTTAGTAATGTACTAGAATGAGTATTCAATTTATTACTGTATATCACAAACTTTTCTTTGAAAAGAAATTTAACATTCTTTCAGGATAAAATTTCTGAAGATATTAGGGATAATAATAAAGGCAAGTCCATATCCAACTGATAACATAAATCGAGAGAAACTAAAATCAATTCCACTAAAATCAGAAACAAGACAAGGTTGTCCCACTCTTTCCATATCTAATCCATTTAGTACTTGATGTCTTAGCTAGAACAAAAACACAACTAAAGAAGATCAAGAGAATACAAATTAGAAAGAAAGAAGTAAAACATACCATTATTTTCAGGTGATATAATAGTATACATAAATAATTCCAAAACTTCTACTTGAAAAAATTTACAGCTGAAAAACACCTTCAGTAAACAAGATGTATACAAAATTAAATTACTAAATTAGTAGCCCTCCTGCATACAAATGATAAGTGGAATAAGAAAGAATCTGAGGAAACATTTTCAACAAAGTCTCTCAAAATATAAAATAATCTGGTAAGTAAAAGCGAAAAAATTTGTGAGAAAACCAGGTGAGATACTCTTGGGAATCAAAGGGAGGGTCCTTGGATAGGATGCCCTATAGTTGGGAGATGGAACTTGTAGAGCCCACCTCCAGCAAAAAGAGCATCAAGTGAGGGATGGGTTGCCATCCTACAATCAAAGCTCTGACCCATAATTGTTCCTGTCTGAAAGAACTGCAGGGATGGAAATGGAGAGGAGCTCAAAGAAAAGAAAGTCTAGACACAGGCCTAAAGTGGGATCCAGCTCAAGGGGAGGTCCCAGGGCCTGACACTATTACTGAGGCTATGGACCACTCACAAAAAAAGGATCTATCATGACTGTCATCCAAAAGACCCAAAAAGCAGCTGAAAGAGTCAGATGCAGATATTTGCACCCAACCAATGGACAGAAGCAGCTGACCTCTGTGGTTGAATTAGGGAAGGCTGAAAGAAGCTGAGGAGGGCAACCCTGTAGGAAGACCAGTAGTCTCAATTAACCTGGACCCCCAGATCTCTCAAACGTTGGCCCTCCAAACAGACAGCATACATCAGCTGATATGAGGTCCCTAACACACATACAGTAGAGGACTGTGGAGTGTTGGTTTAGTCAAAGAATATGCACCTAACCCCCAAGACTGGGATCCCTAAAGAGTTTGGAAGTTCTGGAGGGGTACGGGGTAAGGGGTGGGGGACATCTTCATGAGAACAGGAGCACAGGGAGGAGGTATTGGGGATCATACTGTTCTTTGTAATCATTCCCTAAAATATATTTGGAATGCAATCATATTGTATACTTAATAGTGCTTGAAAGATTTTACTGGTATTATAATCTGTGGGAGAGAAATTAAAGTTGAAGTCTTTTGGAGCATTGGTTCTTCTAACGTATGTGTGTGTGTTTGTGTGTGTGTATGTGTGTGTGGTGCAGAAAACTGAAAAGCTTCTCCATGCCGAAGGGCAATAATAATCAGACAAAACAAAAGCCCACAGATTTGAAAATGTTTTTTGTTTGTTTGTTTTTGTTTGTTTAATCTACCATGTGTCGGATAGAGGCCTAATATGAAGAATACTTAAGAAATGAAAAAAATATCATGAAAACAAATAGTCCAATTAAGAATGGGGTGCTCATCTAAATAGAAAATATCAAAAGAAGAAATTCAAATGATTGAGAACCATTTAAATGAATGTTCAACATCCTTAATCATAAGAGAGATGCAAATCAGAACCACTTTGAGATTTTGTCTTACACCATAAGAATGGCTAAGATCAACTAAACAAGTGACACCTCATGCTGGTAACGATGTAGAATAAAGGAAGCATTCATCTATTGATGGAGGGACTGAAGTCTTTTTTACAAAAATCACAGTGCGTTTCCTCTGGAACACAGAAATAGATCTACCTCAAGTCCTAGCTATACTAGTCATGGGCATATACACAAAGGATGCTTTATCCTAAAATAGAGATATTTGCTTAAACAAGTTTAATCCTATTCTATTAATAATAGATGGTGATTGGAATAATCTAGATGTCCCTCAAGCCAGGAATGGTAAAGAAATGTGGGACATCCACATGATGGAATATAAGTTAGGTCACATATCAAGCACACTACCAGAAATAAGAGGACATGTTTGGAAGTATCTTTGAATAAAAATAATACTGTTTCTAAGGATCTTGTGTATTTATTTTCTCTACCTAGTGGAAAGCGCTTCTTTAAATGTTATTGTTTTGACAGTCAAAAAACTAAAAAGGAAGAAGGGAATCTAGAGAAGAGTTTGTGTACTGGCTGTTAAAACTAGTAGCTTGAACAGATGCTAATTCTGTTTTCAAACACTTTTGTAAATGCAGAGTAGTCTTAAAGCATTCTTTCTGGCTAAAAGTTCTTCTGAATCCCTAAAGTCTTAGGTCAAACTTAATTCATATCAAATCTAGATCCTAAGGGCATAAGCTGCCTCACTGTGGAATAGCCTGGTGATTCTCCAAAAACTATAAATCAACTGAGTTTTCTCACCGTGAATGTTCTTATTGAAACAGAAGTATTATATAACAATGCACACTACTATACTTGGAATATATTGTGTTATTTCTGGACATGTCTTGATTTACTTGGAGTTTGAGGTGAAATCTGTGACTTTGACAATTATATAAATTCCACTGCGTCAGATGATGCAGAACAATGTTTAAAGGCATTTTCCAAAGGCTTTAAGTACTTTAAAGTGAGCAGTGCTTTTACTTCACAGCATGACTTCCTTATTCGAGAATAAAATAGAACTTGCAAAGCAGCAATAAAAATGATACCAAATAAAAGTCTGTGCTTTGTTGAGTGGGGTAAAAGCCCAGAGCAATATTTTAATTCAAGCATAAAAGTAAAAGTTTCACATTGTTGGTCCAACACACCACTTCATGCTCAAAGAGACACATCTCTTCTCTAATGAATATATGCATAGCAAAGAATTCTTTCTCTCCAGTCTCTACTGCTGAGAAGAGATTATTAGAGTAGTGAGATTTTGAACTTCCTTCTATAGGTCTCCTACTGAAAGGGAGAAAAGAAGGAATGGATTTGGAAAAGATAAATTGTTCAAATATCAAAATTATATACTCTTTTAGTGACTAGTAAATAAACACATAGGTTCTCTAGTATCCCTGTCATGAAAGGTCTAAGCTTGAAGGCTTTTACTCTTTCAGTCACAATTGTAGGTGTGTTACTATTGTAGTGTTGATTTCATCTTCACTATCTACTTTAGTAAAATAGTAACAGGACATTAGTAAAGTTTATCTTATACCATACTTTAAACCTCTAAACATACAGTATTGCCTAGTGTATGAAGATCTAAGGAACAAAGAAAATTCACAATTATCCAACAGATAAATGAAAATATAACGTTGAAATTCAAATATTAGGATGACTTCCCAGTATGAATAACTTCCTGAAGTCAGAAGAACACTGCGAAGTACAAAACCACTGTGTCTTTGGCTTGTTGTCCTGTTATCCAGCCCACACATTCTCAACCCACCTCTGTCCTAGTTCTGCACAGGAAGTCTATTATTATCAGCTCTAATACTGAGCTGGAGTGCAAAATTGATACCCAACACTTTTTCCATAACGCATTTTATACCAAATGGCAGTGGATTTTTTTCTGAGCTATCATTATTATGGGAGCTAATGGAAAATTTGTGTTAGAAGTCACTATCTTAAGCCGGCTTTGTCTCCTTTCTAAGATACCTTCCCAAGCAGTCAGTCTAAAGAGAGTTAATTTGCCCCTAAGTATTTGAATATGTGTTAATGATTCTGTCTGTTGCCATAAATCTACAGTATTTTGGGAAAGGAGCTATAGTTTCTATTTTTCTTATACTTTCAACCTGCATTCTCTTATGAATTATGAAATATGAGCAACTTTGAAAATAGAAACCATCCCTAAATCCATAGCAAAACAAAAGATTTTGTTATACAGTGTCCTGGTAGACAGTATTCTCTTTCATCTTTATCCTGTCTCTAATAATCGGTACAACTTGTTTGACAAATCTTCATAAAAGATCTAGAAACAGAATCAAAGTCAGATAAGTTCTTAAAACTTATAGGAATGAAAGTTATTGAGTTTTAAATTTTATCCTCTTATATAGATAATGAAAATTACATTTTCTTGGCTCTTATTATTTCTGTTCACTTTGTAGAGGATCATTTTTTAGAAAGTAAAATTCAAATATATTAACATAAATTTAAGTGCTTTTGCATTATACTCAGAATATTTTCATCAGCTATCTTCATTTGTTTTCTTTTCAACATTAATATGACCCTGTTAAATTGTCACAATGCTTCTTTTTTTTTCTTTTTTTTTTTTTT
>JADRCC010571446.1:0-13313 GCA_019843855.1 Hylomyscus alleni
GGGTTGTGCATTTTTGAGGTCTCTTAAGGCTCAGGGTGGACTTGAACCCTCTGTAACCAAGGCTGATCTTCAACTGAGTCTCCCACCTTCACCTTTCAGGTGCTTCTCAGGCATGCGCCACCATGTCTGGCTCCATGGAGATTTCTGTCAGGGTTCTGAGGAGTCCTATCTCTAGCTTTCCTCTCGGTGTCCCCCTCTACCGTCTCCCATCCTTTTATATCCCATCATCCTCTGCTTCTATATCCGGTCAGCCACCGCCGACCCTTATTCACAACAGGGTCCTCCTAGCTTGCCTGGTGATTTGCAAGTTTGCAGCAGTGAGCTTGCAGTTTCCAAATTGTGGTTTTGGCTAGAGATACTAATGAAGACAGCAGGCTGCGAATAAGGAAAGGATACTCTTAAAATAGCCCTCGCGTGCTTCTGTTTAGTTACAGGGTAATTTGTAAAGCATGAGTGTCCAACCCAGGGTGTGGGGCATGCTAAGTAGGCAGGCTGCTGCTGAACTGCATCTCAGCCCTCCGGACGGATGCTTCTCTGTCCCCTCCACTAAAACCCGTGGTTTCCTCAGCGCTGCACACCATAGAATTGCAAGCATGCAGATGTAAACTCACACCTGTGTCAGAGGGAAAGTGTCTTAAGTGTCACCACTGTGACAAACTCTTCTCCCTTGATCTTCAGTTTCTGGCTTTCTGGCCAGCAACTGTGTTTATTTCGGGTGTCATTGCATGGGCCTCTTCCCCTCAGCCTGGATGGGTTTTAGCAAGCTTCACCAACCCCACCCTGAGGAAGATTAGCCCTCCCCGGAAGGTGGCTGCCTGCTGCACTCAGGAAGCCCGCGGGTCTCTAGTGTGTTTTTTAGAGCACAAGCTGATGTTTTTGTGAGCTTATTATGTTCTAGAAACTTCATTACAGGTTTTAAGAACATTATTTCCAATGATCGTAAATAGCTGAACAACCTCTCCCATCTTGATTTTTTTTTTAAAAAAAATATTCTCTTTTTTTTTAAAAAAACATACTTAGTGTTTGAGTAGGATCTCATGTAGCTTAGGCTGGACCTCAACTCAGTATGGAGTAATGCCGGTCTGTTTTCCTGATCCTTCTGTGTTCGCCTACTTATGCTGGGATTATAGGTACAACCACTCCTGGCTCTACCAACATATATTAGTTATTTTAACACACTAACCGTGCATTGGTGGTGCATACCTTTAATCCCAGCACTCAGGAGGCAGAGGCAGGGGGATCTTTTGAGTTTGAGGATGGACAGTCTGGTAAATAGAGTAAGTTCTAGGATAGCCAGGGCTATACAGAGAAACCCTCTTTTAATCCTCCACCTTCCAAAGGCATTTAGGGTTACAAGATGGCTCAGTGGGTACAGGCACTTGCTGGCAAGCCTGACAGCCTGTTGATCCCCTGGGACCTACATACACAATAAATAAAGTGTAATTTAAAAACTAGGTTTCATTTTTATTCTTGATTTATTTCTCTATCTGTCTGCTCTTTCTTTATTCTTCTCCTTCCTTCCCCTCACCCACACTTTGAAATCAGGTGGTACGTAGCCCAGGCTGATCTTGAACTCTATATGGATGTAAGTCGCCTAAGCCGGCCTGGAACCACCGACCCCCCGTTTTTACCTCCCAGCTGGCGAATTGCAGGGGTGCCCCACCATCCCAGCTGCATTTTCATCTCTCCATAGGCCCCTGTCAATGTCTGTGGGCTCAATGTCCAGTACTGCTTTCAGGGGTATGCCAGGCTTGTTGGATTTATTCAGTAGCTATTTTTGAGTATGGTTAGTTTATGCCACAAATGTGTCCAGACACATATACAGTAGTGGTTCAGACTCATTCATTGCCTGGTGTGTGTGTGTGTGTGTGTGTGTGTGTGTGTGTGTGTGTTATTATTTTGAGACACAATCTCTCATTGAACCCACAGCTCACTGTTTCAGCCAGCCTGGCTGCTCAGCAAGCCTCCAGGATCCGTCCACCTCCCATCCCAACCTCTAGCTCTAGCACTGGATTCCAGGACAGGTTGCCATGATCTCCTTTTACATAGGTGCCGGGGATTTGAACTCAGGCCCTCTCACCCACCAAGTCACTTCCTGAGTTCCCTCTCCCTGCTATACTTTAAGTCAAGGTCTTACTGTATGGCCTTGGTTGGCCTGGCTTTGAACGGGAGCATGGCATGCTTATTGCTTCGGCTAACATTACAAGTGTGGGCCACCTCTCCTGGCTTTTTGTTTTGTTTTCTTTGGTTTTGTTTTGAAACAGTATCTCACTTGTGAGCGGGCCTTGAGTTCATGATTCTCCTATCTCCTCTGGGGTTATAGGCTTGTCTTACCGCATCCTGCTTTCCCTAGCCCTTTAAAATGTTATTAGGTCCACTTAGAAGTCCAGGTCACCAAGGAGCTTCATCCCCGGCCTGCAACAGAGTAGTCTTCCTGGGGCCTTAGCTGCTGCTGCTCTTTCTGAGCACTCCAGGGGAGGGGAGACTCTGGGCTGCAGGAATGGAATTGTATTGCAGTTCTGGCAGAGGCCCACCCTCTGTGGATAGATTTCTCCAGGCTTGCTTGCTCTGTGAAAGCATTTGGGATTTCGATCAAGCACTTAGTTTTAATTAAACTGATGAACTGTTCTGCAAAATTCAGGTGTGGTGGCAGCACCCCGTTGGGCATCCATCTCTCAGCAAGCCTGGCCTTTCATCTCGGTGACATGAGGTCCTGGTCAGGCTTAGACGTGCAATAGGTACAGATTGTTTGGTTTTTTTTTTTTTTCCTTTTAATTGAAATCAAGGCTAAAGGACAGTATACACAGTGTACAGTCAGGCTCCGACTTGGGGCTTCCCTACTTCACAGTGGTACAGTCTTTGGAATTGGCATTTGCCTGGGCTAGAGCTTTGTGGTCAGATAGTCCATTTCAATGATGGGTGACCAGTCCGTGGTCAGCTAGCTCCCAGTTAGTCTTGCTACCAGGGTCCTGTTTATTATCAGGACACAGATCTCTGTAAGCTGAGTGGTCCCACAGTTAGTTTGTTTATACTAGGTGATCAAAACACATCTAATATACCTAGGGGATTTTTTTTTAGGTCTGTGTTTCCCAAGTGGTATCCGCAATGTCTGAGATATTTTTAAAAAATATTTCATCTCATATTGTTTTATTGATAGGGGTTCTTGCAGCTTTTTATATATGTCTTCTATGTTGTAAGAAGACCGTTATGACTTAGCCAATGACATCTAAACATTCTTTGCTACACTTACTTTTTTATTCTTGTGGTTGTTGGTTTTGATACAAGGTTTCTCTGTATAACCCTGGCTGTCCTAGACTTGATTTGTAGACCAGGCTAGCCTCAACTCACAGAGATCCACCTGCCTCTGCCTCTGCCTCCCAAGTGCCAGGATTAAAGGTGTCCCACCGCCTTACCCTTACTTTTTGAGACTGAGTCCCTATGTATCGGAGGCTGGCCCTGAACTCCCTATGTAGTGCAGGCTAGCCCTAAACTTCTGACAGTTGCCAACAGGCCTAGTATAGGTGGAGCTACAGCTTGGTGCTTGTTAGGTAAGTACTCTGCTAACTGGGCTGCCTCCCCAGCCCTGATTTTTTGTTTCCTTTGTTTTGTTTTATTTTTAAAATTTGAAACAGGGTCTTTTTTGTTTTTTTGAGGCAAGGTTTCTCTGTATAGCCCTGGCTGTCCTGGAACTCACTCTGTAGACCAGGCTGGCCTGGAACTCAGAAATCCCAAATGCTGGGATTAAAGGCGTGCACCACCACCGCACAGCCCCTGAAACAGGGTCTTATTCTGCAACGTAGGCCGGGCTTGAACTTTAGTAATCCTCCTGACTGAGCCCCCCAAGTTCTTGGGCTGGCTCCTGCTGGAAATCCTGAGGTTAGAGGGTGGAAACCGAACCAGGGTCCTCTGCCAAGAGCAGTGAGTGCTTTTATCTGCTGAGTCATCTTTCCAGCTCTTACATTCAAAATTTTAATGGATACATAAAAGATACCCTACCCGGTTCTGTCAGGGTTCTTCTCCTGGGTAATTGCTGAGCCTCCTAGTGTTGATTTGTAAAAATCAAGTACTCTATTTAGTTAATAAAAGCAGCCCAGGACAGGATGGAAAGCAGCTGTGTTTGCCATGGGCATGGCTATTACGTGGCCACATGTGCAGAAGCAAAGATTTAGAGACCAAAGGATGACTCCTCTCTCTCTCTGGCTACCAGGGGCAGTCACAGCTTCGGCTCCTAGGAGTTGCTGGATTTTACATATGTTGTACGTCTCAGAGACCATTGTGTGAGGCAGATAATTATGGAAGCTAAGGTCTCATAAAAATTTGCGCAAAGGACATGTGACATCACTCCTTCACATTTCATTCACTTCTTCATAGGCAAATGAAGAGCTCTGTATGTATTTATGTTGTGCCACAGGGTACATATGTGTGTATATGTGTGTGTGTGTGTATGCTATGATTAATTTTTACTTTATATTCATTTTTAAGACATGATCTTGCTGTGTAGTTCAGGCTAGCATGCAACGCTCAGTCTCCTGTCTCTCCCTTCAGACTGCTGGGATTCCAGGAGTGTGTCTTACCTCTAGGATATTTATTAACTGAATGGCTGACTGATTGATTGGGGTGTGTATGCATGCGCGCACGTGCGCGCAAATACACACACACACACACACACACACACACTCTCGTGTAAAGGTCAGAGGACAACCTGAAGTGTTGATCCTAGAATTTTTTTTCAAGACAGGGTTTCTCTGTGTAGCCCTGCCTGTCCTGGAACTCACTCTGTAGACCAGATTGGCCTCAAACTCAGAAATCCGCCTGCCTCCGCCTCCCAAGTGCTGGGATTAAAGGCAGGTGCCACTATTGTCCCTAGATCCTAGAATTTCTTGCTTGTGTATAAATCATCCAGAGTTGAGTGAAGAAAGAGATAATGACAATGAATAACCAGTAAAGAAACAAACAAATGGAGAAACGCTTGTCATCTCAGCATCAGGTGTTCGAGGCCAGCCTGGGTGTTGTAGCCAGACATTAAACAGTAAAGTAGGGGTAGGGAGATCCTTCAGCTGAAGTGCTTCCTGTTTGGGTCCCCAGAACCTGTATAAAAGCTGAGCAATTATATGTGTGTGGGTATGTGCATGTGGCTTCAGATGTCCATGGAAGCCAGAAGAGGGCATCAGATTCCTTGGAGCTGGCGTTAGGAGTGGTTGTCCAGCACTCAAGGAGGATGCTGGGAACCAGACTTGGGACCTTTAAGAGCAGTATGTGCTCTTAACTGCTGGAGCCATCTCTCTAGCCCAAGTAGGTAGTAAGTTTGAACAGGCTACTTCTGAGGCAAATGGGGAGAAAATGCAAATAATCTATGTCTGTTGGCTTTACACAGGTGACCCCGGGCTGCCTGTTCCCCTTTAAGGGGAACTCAAAGTAGGTTTTTATCTCAGGATAGAAAACTTAACTGCTGAAAACCTCAACAATCAAGATAAACAGTATTGAGGCTTCATGGGTTGTGTCCGAGGCTAGCGCTTCCTCCTGCTCTGTGAACGCGCCTACTTCCGTTAGAGTGCAGCAACTGATTTCCTGTTTAGTCATAGCCTCTTTCCTGGGCCTGGCTATGGCGGTAGTTAACTGTTGCTGCATTTCCTCTGCTCAGAGCAGCATGGCTTTCTGAGATGTCCAGATGCCAGGACCTGCAGATGTTTAGATGCCAGGGCCTGCAGGTTTTCACTGGCTGAGGTCTTCTGCTCTCTGGAATGCATTTCCCACACCTGATGATTCACCAGTGCGATCCCTCACTGTGCTGTCGTTCACCACCTCCACGGTGGAGCTTTCGTTGGCTCCATATCCTGGGAGACCGGAAGTTAGCAGAGGCAGAGCGGGATTCCCGGGCAAGGGGCATGGGTTGCCAGTGGAGATTAGCGGCAGCAACCCAGAGGGTGGCCCCTTTGTCCAGTTGCTTCAGACAGATGGAAGCAAGCATTGCCAGCCTCTCTTTTAGTCTGATATGTAACTGCTGAGACCAGAAAGCTGAGCGCTTCTTCAATTACTCTTTTTCCTCGTCTTAAGAATACAAAAGGAGATGAGGGAAGAATGACAGAAGTGTGTCACTAAAATAACTTATTAGACTTTAGGAGTCTTAGTCATTACTAATGGGTTGGGACTTTGAATATTCATCAGTGCACCCTGCCGTTTTGGAGAGTGCACCAGGCTCTCTCCCTTGTGTGTGTGTGTGTGTGTGTGTGTGTGTGTGTGTGTGTGTGTGTGTGTGTGTGTGTGCACTTGCGCTTGTGTGCCTGAGCATATCGCTATGGATTTGAGCTCTGCCTTTCCACTTAACAAGTTAGGAACTTATTGAATGGGAGAACAGAGTGATAGCAAAGGACAGGAGAATGGGCTCTTTGTCCCTGGAGCCTTTTGTGACTTCTTGGGTAGATTCTGCACACCCTGAGCCAAGTTGGAGCTTCCCTCTGTGCTGGCTCGGCCCTTGCTCATTTTAGCTCTAGATGTATTTCTGGCTTCTCCTGGGTCAAGATCCTCTCGCTGATCTCTCACCATAGCTTAGGACTCTCCTTCTTCAGTGATTTCTCTGTTGCCCTGACATGGCAGGTGACACCGGGGTCTGAGGCAAAGGAAAATAGGAACTCTTCTGTAAGTTCTCATTGAAGTCGACTCCTGCATTGTGAAGCAAATGGAAAGGTTGACAGACCTCTATAATAAAAATGGAAGACTTCTCTTGGCACTGGGGCTTGGACTCAGGGTTTCAAGTAGTAACAGTGTATTTATAAGTTGGAGTATCTTCCTGGTGGAATTGTTATGTATAGTTATATTAGCTTATATAATTTTATATAGTTCTATTTGTTATAGTTATTTTGAATGTGTGTATATATGCTTGTATGTATGTGTGTCTCTCTCTCTGTGTGTGTATGTGTATGTGTGTACCAGTGTGGATTCACAGACAACTTTGGGTGTCTCCTGGAATATCATCTACTTCCTTTAAAACAGGATCTCTCATTGACCTGGAGCTCAACAATTAGCCTTGGCTGGCCCACAAGCCCGTTTGTCCTCAGCACTGGAATTAGAGACAACTGCAGCTTCCGGCATTTTCACTTGTGTTCCAAGGGACTGAACTCTGTCCTCAACGCTTGCAAGACAAGCACTTCACTGACTGAGCCATCTTCCCGGACCATATCTTTCCCCCATTTACTTTAATATTAAAACATAATGTGTTAAAGGAATATTTATCTGCACATTTGATCCCCTTACATTTTGGACCCGAGGCAAATACCTCCCCGACTCACCCTGATCCTGGCTCTGTTGCAAAAATTCACTCCCAGGCTCTCTGCGCAGCTGTCTTCCTCGTAGACCCAAAGCAATCACGCCTCTTACTGGCTCCTGATTGCAGCAGAACTAAAATCTAGCTCCTTTGGCTCAGTATTCATCACACTCCCCTTATTTAACTCATAGGGATACCCACCCTGCCTGGCCCTGTGTCTTCTTTCTCTAGCCACCTTCTAGCCTCTACTTGGGAGCCCCGATGCTCTTGCTTCTGCCGGAATTGTACCCCTGTTCCCAAAATAGTCCTGTCTAGCTTCAGAATTCTACCTGCCTGCTTCTACAGGCTCCCTCTGGCAGGCTTAATTGCCCTGCTTTCTTATAGAAAGCTCTGTGCTTCTCTTCTGTTCTTACCGTGGTTGTTGCCTTCACCACTGGCCAGTGATTTATCTGTTTACCTGTGCCCTCAGATCCGCTGACACTTCCTTGAGGAGACTGGCCAGGGTTTTTCATGTCAAATGGATAAATGAATACAGTCAGGTCTGTGGGCTAAAAAGCAGTTTGCAGTTAGAAATGCCCTGCTTGGCAGAGGGGATCCCTGTTTTGAGTTCCAATCTTTTGAGACAGGGTTTCTCTGTATAGTCTTGGCTGTTCTGGAACTCACTCTGTAGACCAGGCTGGCCTAGAACTCAGAAATCCGCCTGCCTCTGCCTCTGCCTCCCAAGTGCTGGGATTTAAGGCGTGTGCCACTACCGCCCGGGTGAGTTCCAATCTTGATTGTAAGGCAGCTCTGTGACAGTGTGATCACCTTCAGATTTATTTATTTGGTGTATGCTGTGTTTCTGTGTGTGGACATATGTGGATGTGTGCACACATCTTCTTCAATCACTAACTACATATATAATTTTATGCGTATGGGTGTTTTGCCTGCATGAATGTATACATATCACATTTATATAGCTCCCTCAGAGGTCAAAAGGGAGCTCAAATCTCCTAGAACTAGAATTACAGATTGACATATGTGCTGGGAACTGAACCCAGGATCTGAAAAGCAGCCATGGCTCTTAACCCAGGAGCTATCTCTCTAGCCCCTCTACCTTACTTTTTGAGACAGTAAGCCTGAGAAGTAAGCCTGCTAGACTGACTGGCTAGCCAGTGACCTACAGGGACCCTGTCAGTTTCAGGCTCCTCAGCCCATACCTGGGTGCCTGGTTGGGGATCCAACTTGAATAGCAAGTACTTTACTAACTAAACCATCTCCAGCTCCTAGTTGCTGGTGGCAGTGCGGGCAGTGATAATGATGATGGGGGTGATGTAATTACCTACATTATTGTGGGGTTTTTTTGTTTTTGTTTTTTGTTTTGTTTTGTTTTGTTTTGTTTTCCGAGACAGGGTTTCTCTGTGTAGCTCTGGCTGCCCTAGAACTCACTCTGTAGACCAGGCTGGCCTCGAACTCAGAAATCCGCCTGCCTCCCGCCTCCCAAGTGCTGGGATTAAAGGTGTGCGCCACCACCCACCCAGCTGATTACTTACATTATAACTTATAATCGTCATCCTATTGTACCAACCAACTCAAAGCCAGTTTGGTTTCTTGCCCATTATATCCGTCCCCGTGCCCACCTTGGTGTGTGTGTGTGTGTGTGTGTGTGTGTGTGTGTGTGTGTGTGTGTGTGTGTGTGAGTGTGTGTGTGTTTGTTTTGTTTCTTGCAAACCCCCCCATTTTTGTTTTTCTGTACAATAAAACGAGCATATCCATTGATTTCAAATTCCAGGTTTGAAATTCCAGGTAAAGCTCAGAAGGAATTTGGATCTTGCGTGGACAAGCCCTCTGAAGCAAGTTATTCAGGGGAAATACAGGTTTTTGTCTTTTGTTTTTTTGTTTTTTTCTTTTTTTCCCCCCAGAGGTTTGGAAGTCGGAAGCTAGCTCAGGACCTGCAGCCAGCAGGTTGTTACCTGGGAAGAGGACTGCTGCTTAGGCAAGAAGAGGCTGCTCACTTTGAAGGGTTGCTTTTGAAATTAGAATGTAGGGCTCGGACCACAGCATCTGCCAGCACCAAGCACCTTGCTTGGTAATTGTGACAAGGGTGATTTTGTTTGTTTGCTTGCTTCTTCTTTTTCTTTTTCTTTTTCTTTTTTTTAAAACTGATCCCCATCAGTTCCTGTACCAACTTTAAGACTTTATAAAGTGGGGGAGAGATGAGAACACTCTGGTTTTCTATGCTCAGCCCCGCTGAGGTGACCTGGCAACGAACTGTTCCCTTTATCCCCGCTGGATTTAATCCTCCTTCTGAGTAACAGAGCGGAGCTTTGTTTCCTGTGAGAGTGGATTTCTGCTACCAGGAGAATTAGCTGCCGGTTTATTCGAAGGTGCCTTCTGATGCAAGGAGCCTTTGGAACTGTGCATAAATAGGGGCCATTGTTAGGGCGTTTGGTGCAGAAGGTTTAAGTTGCTAGCCGAGTTCCAGTCGGGCTCCAGGTCGTCCTGACTGGCTGGTTTGGTTTTCTTTTCTCGTCCCCCCCCCAGGTCACAGGTGGTCCTTCCCTCTAGATGGTTTCAGTCCCTGCATCTCACAGCTCACCCTTTTCTGGAGCCTTTTCTGCCTAGAGATGAGAAAGAAATTCCTCTGTGTCCAAATGACTTAGATTGCCAATGAAAAAAAAATGTGTGTGAGCTTAGCCAAGGTAGACCACAAAAATAGATTTGGGGGGGGGGGTATGGCAAGGAGGTAATTATGTTTCTGATTAAGTTTTTTTTTTTTTTTAATTTGAGGGGGAAGTAATTAGGGTTTGAACCTAATACCTTGCCCATGCTAGGCCAGTGGCTACCATGGAACCATATCCCCCTGACTCCAGACCCCAGATTTTGCTATTTGGCAGCACTGGGGGATCATACCCAGGTGCCCCACCACCAAACTGTCTTCCCCAAGTCTTTATTTACTTGTTTATCACTTACAGCCAGGGTCTCATGATGTAGCCCAGGCTGGCCTTGAAACTGTGTCCTTCTGCCTCAGTCCCCCAAGTTGCTGGGATTATAGGCATTTGTCATCATGTCTAGTGAATTATTTTATTCCTTAAACTTTTGACTGTATGAATCTCTGTCTCAGGGGATTTTTTTTTTTTTGTAAGCCTATGTGAGCGTGGGTGTGTGTGTGCCATGGTGGGAGGGTGGGTATGTGCCATGGTGGGAGGGTGGGTGGGTATGTGTCGTGGTTACCTGCTGAGATCATCAAAGGACAACTTTCGGGAGTGAGTTCTCTCCTTATACCACATGGTTCCCAGGAGTCAACCTTGGGTTGTCAGGCTTGGCAGCAAGCGCCTTTACCATTTTTTTTTTTTTTTTAAATTAGAGATAAGAGAGTAGAGGAGCAGAATTGAGCAAGCTCGTTCATTCTTTGGGTTTGAGATGAGTTTAGGGCAAGGGCAGTTATTTAGTTTGTCCCCTCCCCCCCCCCCAGTCTCCTGTGCAGTTCTGGTCTCCTTTCTCATAAACCACACCTTCACCAGGCCTTTGTTAACACCCCCCCCACCTGTCATTTCCTCCTCTTCCCATGGGTCTCTGCTTCATGGGTGTCTGGTTCATACTTAGAGCTATAACTTACTGGTAAAAACTCTTTTATTGCCATCCAGAGTCAAAGGTACCACTGGATTGTGTTGTCATCATCTTGAAATCTCAATCCCAAATTACAGCTAATCTATCTGCCTCATTGTCCCATCAGCTCTTGGTTGCATTTAGATTGTCGCTTGCCTGCGGAAGTCAGACACCACTGCTAGCCACGGATTTCCAGTTGGAGATCACCTAGCTACATGAAGGAGGTGAACGCCAGACCGTTTTGTGTCTGCCTGGTTCAAATGCCAGCGTGGCCTCCCGGTGACCTAAACTCATTATAATCTTATTACAACGATAAAGAGTATGCCCAGACAGTAGTACTGGAACATATCTTACCATGCCCTAATTAGTGAGGAGAAGAGGCTGTTTGATACCTGGAATCCACATAATGGTGAGAGACATTTGTAGAGTTGTCCTCTGACCTACTTACATGCCCTCTCCTCACATTTTCCATGACACATGCACGAACACACACACACACACACACACACACACACACACACACTGTGTATTCATACAGCCAATAATAACTAGAGTCTCTCAGAGGCTTGCTTCTGATGATGCTCATGCACACCCCTTAAAGCCTTGGATGGGGTTCTGTCAGTTTGTTTGGAGTCTGTCAGTATGTAGCAGTCCTGACTGCTCAATTTGAGGCTCAGTAGTTATTTATTAAGCTACTGTTACAAGGAGCACAAAGAGAAAAGGAAAAAGCAAAAAAACAAGTGAGTACCCCTTTATATTTTCTTGACAGGTGGCAGGAAAAGAAAGCCTTCTCTGCCTTTACCTTGGCAGGATCTGTAGCCTTTCTGGGAGGCCTGACTCGATTTGTGTGCTTTCTTCAGCACAACCTTCTGGACAACGCCGAGAATTGAGACCCAGTGACTTTCCCTCCCAGGGATAGGGAGAGGAACGGGAAACTAGCAGTGTACAAGGTACTTGCCAAAATGGCCAAGCCAAAAAGCTCAGACATCTCTTTTTGTTTGTTTTTGGCTTTTGAGACAGGGATTCTGTGTCCCCTATATGGCTTGGAACTCATGGTCATCCCTCTGCCTCAGTCCTCCAAGCACTAGGATTACAGATGTCAGCCAATGTGCCCAGCCAGCACACCTCACTGACACGTTCCCTACAGAGTGACGTCTGTTATGTTATGTAGTTTTAGAAAATTTAAAATGCCATTTATTATTTATTTATTTATTTATTCTTTGACAGTTTCATATATATGTATGTATGTATGTATGTATGTGTGTATGTGTGTGTTCACAATGTATCTTGATCATATCAACCCCAGCCCCCCACTCCAGTTCTTCCAGACCCCACCCCCAGCACATCTCTTTCCCACTTTCATGTCCACCTTTTAATTTTATTAATCCTCTTTTTTCTTTCCGTTAACCCACTGAGCCCACTTGGTGCTGCCTGCTGAAATATTGACTTACCCTGTTAGCTCACTCTTAACAGCTGCAGGGAGTTCCTGAGTGCTGTGACCATGTCATGACCAGGACATGGCATTTCCCGGCCCCCCCTCTGCACCTCCCAGCTCCTACCTTCTTCTCACCCCCTCTTCCCTGATGTTTTCCCAGCCTTGGGGTGGAGACGGGTGAGTTTCCACACAGATATCTCACTGAGCAGTACGCACAGCCCCAGCATTCCTTTTCTGCATTTTGGCCAGTTATAATGTATCTCTTTCTGAAAGGCTAATCTTTGTGTGTCGGGGTTGGCACTAAAGAGAACAAGTTAGATTGGAAGTCTTTTTGCTTTCTTTTGGCCATGGGGTCGGAACCCAAGTCCTTGCACAAACTAGATAAGCTTTCTAGCCTGAGGGTGCTCCTCAGCCACACTGGAGACACTTCTGGGGAGGTGCGTCTTTGTTGTTGTTTTGAGAGGTATTGAGGTTTGTGTTTGTGTGTGTGTGTGTGTGTGTGTGTGTGTTTAATAATAGGGCCCAGGGTGCCATCCCCAACAACTCAAAACAAACAACCAAAGAACGTTTTTGACGGCTAAGCTCAGATTTTGAATATTTAAGTTAATAGTACTATCTTTCTAGTTAGTGGGTAACCAGTGACTACCAAGAATTAAATAGTAGTAAAGAGTGTCACCAAGCAGTGCTTCCTCTGTCCCTACCTGGTGTATTTAAATGTTTGCTTTTTAGAAGAAGAGCGAGAGGGCTGGAGAGATGGCTCAATGGTTAAGAGCACTGACTGCTCTTCCAAAGGTCCTGAGTTCAAATCCTAGCAATCACATGGTGGCTCACAACCATCCATAATGAGATCTAACATATAATAAATAAAAATAAATAAATGAATATTAGAAGAAGAGCGAGAATATGTTTTCTGATTCTTCAAGTTATTTATTTATTTATTTTTGAGACAGGGTTATTCTGTGTAGCCCTAGCTATCCTGGAACTCACTCTGTAGACCAAGCTGGCCTTGAACTCAGAAATCCACCTGCT
>JADRCC010571448.1:0-13623 GCA_019843855.1 Hylomyscus alleni
GGAGGTATGCCCTTTGCCATCAGTACGGCAATGAAGAACTTGGAAGATGAACATGTTCTTGCTGATATCAAGGAAGACAAACTGAAAAGGAAGAGGACAAATCTCCAACACATCAGATTTTTTTGCCTAGAACACTAAAAGTTGTCTTTGCCAAAGACTATAATGTCACAAATCCCAATGTACAAATCCCAAGCTCTTTACTACCACAGCTGGGGCTCATCAGCAAGAGAGAGAAACTGTTTTAAATTTGGACCAGTGTGATGTGAACATCTCTAAACCCTTTGTAATTAGTATTGCGATGATCATCCAAAGTCGATTGCTTGCTGCTTCTAATCCAGGGTACATTGTGAACTCTATACTTTGAAAGGTAAGTGACTTCCACAAAATCTGTACTACCGGAAGTCACTTCCTCTGGCTTTCTCTCAGTTCCAATAAATGATGGAGAAATGGCTGTATTACATTCAGTAGCCTGTCACTGGATAGCCTATAGGTTGTTTGGGTATAAGACAAGTCTAGTATGCCTGGATGGAGTGGGGTGATCATTGCTGGCAGCTCTTTAATGTATGTTCATGGGCATAGACACTCAATCAAATAAGAAGTGACAAAAAGTGACTCAGAAGTCAGTGGTTGTCAAGTACTTCTGAGGCCGTGAATCCTGGGCATTGGATAACTTGGGGGCAGATTTGGCAAAAATGTAATAAAGACTCATAGGTAGTTTCATCCAATTTATACAGCATGGCTACAATTCTCTTCAGAATGAAAAATAATGGCTCTCTCAGTGAGCTTTGCATTTGGGGACAAATATGCAGTCTCAAATACTGACTTGTAAAATAATGACTCTTAAACAAGGTTTCTGATTAAAGAATGCATTTTGGGCTACACAAAGAGCTGCCATTATGAAATCTGGTCCTTCACTGTTGAGGCTGCAAAGGATTTCAGTTGAAGGTTTTCCCTCTTGTCCTTTCTGGCTGATCTGTGACTGAAGTGACAATAATATGACGGGTTAGGCAGTAAATCAACATATTAAACTTAGAAATATTCATGCCTTACAAACCCAACTTAAACACCTATCCTGAAGATATTTGTACTTCTAAAGTATTTAGTGTAAAATAGTTCATTCGCCTCTGAGATTCCTGTGAGGACTCTTTGTTTTATATATATATATATATATGTGTGTGTGTGTGTGTGTGTGTGTGTGTGTGTGTGTATATACATATATATATATATCAAAGAGCCAAGTTCAATGTTTCCTTGGATCCAAGATAAAAATAAACAAATAAATAAATAGATGCATAGATAAATAACGACAGTCTTCTGTATGACTGTGCTGGTGGATATGCATTTATAATGTACATAGCCATATATTCCAAAAAGAAAATTCAAATATAAACAGAACCACCTGAGTGCTTTAAAACACCCCAAGTTTCGAACAATGGGGTTATCAGAGAAGATAGGTTAGTTCAATGAGTATGAGAACTACACATTCATGAGGAAAATATTAATAATGTGCAGAACCCACATAAAAACTCAGAAATGTCTGAACACACCTATAACCCCAGCACCAAGGTCCAGAGGCAAGGCATATCCATCATCTTCCTGCCTAGCCAGCTCTGAGCCTCCATTTCACTGAGAGACTGTCTTAAAAGAATGGAGAGGGTAGGTTGGTGAGCAAGGGGAGGAGGGAGGGAATAGGGTTTTGCTTTGTTTTGTTTTTTCCAGAGGGGAAACTGGGAAAGGGGATATCATTTGAAATGTAAATAAGAAAATATCTAATAAAAAAAGAATGAATAGAAAGCAACAGAGGAAGACACTCAACCTTCTCCTCTGGCCTGTCCTCTTAAGTGCACGCCATCTACATACACACATATACGGATGCACAATATACCAAAGGAAAAGAAAGACCTTCAAACAGTGAGGTGCAAAGGTTCAAAAACAAAAACAAACAAAATCTACAAAGACAAGAAGGATAATGTGGTGGTTTGAATGAGATGAGAACCATAAATCTGGAACATTTGATATGGTCCCCAGTTGGTGGCTGTTTGGATGGGCTTAATGGTGTAGGTTTGATAGAGGAATTATGTTACTAGGGGTTGGTTCTGAGCTTTCAAAACATTCATGCCATGTCAAGTGAGGTCTCTCTGCTTCTTGTTTTTGGTTTCAAGATCTGAGCTCTCAGTGCCAGAGTTATAAGCTCCTAGCCACTGTTCCCCTCTGCTTGGCACTTACTGCCTCTGCTCTGACATCTTTGCTTTAATCTCCTGGAACTCCAAGCCTGAAATGAACTGTCCCTTCAGTGAGATGCCTTGGTCATAGTATTTCATCAAAGGTAGAAGTTAGCATATGTTGAACTGATAATACACATGACTTGTTATGCAGTTTTCCCTACACAATGTCAATGAGATATCAGAGGGCTTTGCGAAGTTCTTACGACCTTTCATTAAATTCCTTTTCAGGAATTTCTATTGAATAGTTGTTGATGTAGATGATATTAAATACACTTTTGGAACTTGTATGCCATATTTTGAATAAGTCCAAAGAAGTTCCAGAATGAAATTCAGAATATTTTAAATGAAGATATGAGTCGCAGGCAGGTCATGTAACTGTGAGATGAAAATTTGCTGGTGATAGCATCCTATTGGTGCCATTCATAGCTGAATTCTGGTGAATATTCATGTTAATGAGTAAGAAGAGATCCATTCCCTGTCATAGCTGTTTCAGCAATAAAGTTCTGCACTGAATAATCAGCAGCCTGAATCAATGTGCCCTTCGCTATGCAGGGTGGGATTTTTTTTCCCCCACAGGTCAAAGGAAAAGTCAAAGGTTAGGAAATGTAGTCGAGCTTTTCTTAGCAACAGTCTAATTTTATACCCTTCCAGGTGCACTACCACAGTCACGCTCTCATGAGAGGAATGAGGTTATTTCTGTCTTGAGTTCCTGTGTCTAGAATCCCGTTTTGCTAGAGTTCTATATTCAGTGCACAAATGTAGGGCACCTTCTGCAAAAATAAAGAGTAGCTCTTGTTCCTATGAGCTTATCACCCAAAGGCACTAGTAATGTGAAATGTTGAGTAGCTACACAGCAGCAAATGACAGAAAACTAGTCAGTATTTTTAGAGAACCTAATTTCCCCAGAGAGAAAAAGATTAGTAAATGCAAACTAGAAACCCAAGTCTAAAAGGGGTACTTCCAGGATGAGGGCCATTATTTGAGATGTAGAAGCTTAAGCAGACAGCCACCTCTTTTACATGACACTATTTTTAGGGAGATGCAAATGGATTATTTACTCATTCCAGATAAAGTACTGTACTGGCTGGTTTTGTGTATCAACTTGACACAGGCTGGAGTTATCACAGGGGAGGGATTTTCAGTTGGGGAAGCCCCTCCATGAGATCCAGCTGTGGGGCATTTTCTCAATTAGTGATCAAGGAGGTAGGGCCCCTTGTGGGTGGTGCCATCCCTGGGCTGGAAGTCTTGGGTTCAATAAGAGAGCAGGCTGAGCAAGCCAGGAGAAGTCAGTAAGAAACATCTCTCCATGGCCTCTGCATCAGCTCCTGCTTCCTGACCTTCTACAAGGTCTTCCTTCTACAAACTAATAAGAAAAAACATAAACTTAATTCACTAAGCAAACATTCATTCAAAAGCAACTATAATCTACAACTTTTCAACCTGGAAATGCAAAGGTAAATAAAAATGCCATTAAGTTTATACTCAAGGATTTAGACTAATTTTCCTACCAATAACTTCAGAAACTCAGGAGCCAGAAACACGTGCAATGAGAGCACATATGTATTTGCCAGACAGATTTTTAAATAAGGATTCGAGTGGTGATAGCTCCTTGGCTTCATGTAGTTGCATGTAAAGTATGTCATTCTGACTCAGTTGTCAACGCCTTTGTGAAAAGGTCACATTTATCTGTTCGTGACAGTCTACAAACCATATTCATAAGCTTTTTAATGTTTTCCAGATAAGACCATGGATTTGGGGCCTAAGTCATCTTTCTTTACAAATTTTCAGGTAAAAAAAAAAGTCATTATTTTTTTTTCCTGATGCCTCAGAAATCACGTGCTGCTAAAGGAAAACAATGAAGCAAAATCACAACTTCTTGCTTTTGCCTGTCTAAACCACTAAAGAAGCAATCTTACAAGAAACCTAACTGTTTTGTGTCTCATAAAGTGCTTTGAAATACTTCTCTGTCCATTCCACTCTTCCCTTCTAAGGCCATTTCCCTCCTTCAGAAGCTAGATCTCTGCTTCCAGAACACAGCCTTCTCAGATTGTTCTCCCATTTATACAATCGTCTTGCTCAATTACAATACAGATTTCCAAGTCCAGCTCACAGTCCCACACCACGTAGTCCATCTTTAGGGTTAAGGATACGGTTCAGTAGGTACCATGCTTGCCTGGCATGCACAAGGCCGTGAGCACAATCCTCTGTGTCCTGTATAGTTGCTAGTTCCAGCCCTTAGGACGTGAAGGTAGAGGAAAGAGGCTAACAAGCTTAATGTGTATTGGGACTGTGACCCCAGCATGTGATATATGAAACATAAGAGCTCTGTTTCTTATTATCCAGGTAACATTGATTGTCTTTCTTGTAGAACATTAATAGTACACAATTCATAATTTTATTTTTTATTGGGACTTCTTTAAACTGTTCCCTACATTTATATCTATCTCCCTTTGTTACATATCTCCACTAATTATACCTGACTGATTGAAACAGAGGGTGAAAGCTTGTGTCACCCTTCAGTAACCATTAGTGTGTCAGAAGCATGGGTTTAAAGTCGATGGAAAGCAACAAAGGATTCGAAATTTGAAAGTGCATAGTGCTAGAGAAATGAAGAAGCAGGAGAATTCTGCTATTTTGACAATCTGACATGAAAAATTTAGATACACAAACTGTGTGTATACTGAGGAGGTCCCAAACATCACAGTAAAAAGTACTGAGCAGCAGTGCTTGGCAGAAGTCTTACAAAGTCCTTAGATAAAGCTTGTCATTGTAGGGGAAGAGGGAGGTGCTAGTAAACAGGATAAAAGAACAAAAATCATAATCAAGAATACCATACCCAACTACAAGAACTGAAAATGTGTACAGATACACAATATAAATAAAAATTCAAATTTATAACTGAAGACTGATTTATAAAACAATGAAATATATATTTTAATTATACCATCTGATAGGATTTTTATGTTAGGAAATAGATTATACCTATCACATTGCAAAGTCTTTTAAAGATGCCTTGTGGGAAATCTACAAACCCCACTTGTTCATAAGCAATGAAAAGCTTTTCATGGCTATAAATTACTTGCTTTTCCTAGATCCTCAAATATATGGTATATATTATATATTCATATTTAACATGCATATATACACATAGGTTCATATATGTGTTGTTCAGCATGCACACTATCTATTCTCCAGTGCTTTTCACTGTTGTATTGTTTATTTCTGAATAATATACAGTGTCTGAATCCCCAAGTTTGTTTTATTATTCAGTTGTGGGCCATTTCAGTCATTTCTAGTTGGGAATAATAAAGGCAAAGCAGCTGTCAATATTTACATATCAATCTTGGTTTGGTGTTCTTTCTTGGATAAATGTCTAGAAAGAGAATTGTTGTTGCCTGGTAAAACAGTGTCTTCCAGAGTTCTTTGTGGCCCCAGTATCAGCACCTGCTCGGTCAAGTTTTCCCCAGCCCTGAGCTAGACACTATCAACACTCCATCTCTTTTCACGTTCACCTTGCCAGTGACTGTGTGTTGATCCTCAGGGTGGTCACATGAGACTGAACACTTGTCACCTGTTTTTTGTTTTTGTTTTTTTTTTTTTTTTTTTGAGTGGTTGCTTCTTTTCTAAAGAGTTTCCTTTTTCTTATTGGATCTTTTACTTTTTTCTTATTCGACTGTGAGTGTTCCCTGTCAGTAATATATATTCACAAACACTTGCACAAACACATGCACAAACACACGCACAAACACATGCACAAACACACGCACAAATACATGCAACTGAACTTAGGGATCACGGCCTGTATCCCGACAAACCAAATTCAACATTTCATCTCTGATGAGCCAATCAAAAGATTGAAATTATTAGTGAACAGCATAAGCTACACTGGCAACCAACAAAGAGAACTAGTTTCCTCAATACCCACTCCAGCAGTCCGTTTAGGGGCAGGGGTGTCCCAACATGAGAGTAAGGTTTATATGCAAAGCAATAAATATGAGTGACTGAGGAATTCACCTTGTCAAGTATTGTCTCAGCTTTCTCCTACAAAGCCATCTGATAAACTGTAAGTCTTATGGAGTCTATCACGATAAAAAGGAAAGTAGGACAGTATCCCTGCTGCTAAATCTCAGACAATAAAACATGAAAATACCAGTATCTCTCAAAGCTGAAAATAATCACCTCTAATCCTATTTCCCCCATGTCATCATTAAATTTTATTTGACTTCCCAAGTACAAAACTATTTGTTCATTTATTTGGTTTTGTGTTTGGGAGTGTAGGCCAGAGGACAAGGACAACCTTCATTGTCCATACTCACAGACGATGTATATGCTTCTGAGTCAGGGAATCTTTCTGGCCTGGAACTTCCCAAGCAGGCTTTTCCAGTGGATCAAGCAATCTCTGCGTCACCATCCATGTGGCTTTCACCTGAATTCTAGGGATCAACCACAGGTCCTCTTGCCTGTAAGGTAAGTACTTTGCTGCCTGAGTTGTCTCCCATTTCTGAAACCATATTTATGAAGTGAATATAAAAACATCAAGGTTTTGAGTCTTTGAGTGGGTGGACCATATGCTTTTATATAGACACATAAAGGAATCTTTACTCCCATTTCAATATGAGGAACAACGAAAATTGTTGTTGTGGATAGACATTGTCAGGAATAACTGTCCAGTTATCCTAAAAAAGCATTGAAAAATATTCTTACTCATTTTATTGCCATAGCATCTATATTGAATACCAATTCAGCATGTATTTGTGAACTCTCTCCATGATAGCACTACACAATTGTCAATACATTGCTACTCTTCATTTCGCATCTTAAAAATGTGCATGAACATCAAACTCTTCTCAATGTTCGTAAGTGTTGTTGGCTCATCCAGGTCCTTTATATTTCCAAATAAATATTAAGATATACTTCATAATTTTATTTTCCTTTTTTTGTTTTGTTTTGTTTTGTTTTTGTTTTTTGAGATAGGCTCTCTCTGTATGGCTCTGTCTGTCCTGGAACTCACTCTGTAGACCAGGCTGGCCTCGAACTCAGAAATCTGCCTGCCTCTGCCTCCCAAAGGCTGGGATTAAAGGTGTGTGCCACCACCGCCCAGTTCATAATTTTATTTTCAAGTAGTACTGTTTAAATGTGTTGCTATCATCATGTAGAATTGATAGAAAGAAATTAAAAGAAAACAAATTGGTATCCTAATTGTGAATCTTCCAATACATAATTTTGATCTGGCCCCTATGTATGATATTGGTGAGTTTCCCAGCTATGTCTTACTTTAGCAAACAATACTTACACGCATGTTTGCAAATGTATCCCTCACTATGCCATGTATTTTGGCTTAAAGGTCTTCATCCAGACCTGTGGGTTTGGATTTTAATATTCTGTTCTCCTGGCGTTCACTAAGGGACATCTCTATTAAGGAGAATTAATATGGCTCCTCATCACCTGATCATTACAAAACTCTACCTTACTTGCACAAAATCAACAGTCTCCCATTCTGTTCTGCTTGGGTATTGTTACATGGCCCAATTAAAGAGAAGAAACGCTATCCTCTGTTTTGAACTCAGTTGGTTAGAAGCAAGTGACAGGAGGCCCTATGGCAGTGTGAGTGTGCCTCAGGTGCTTGCTCACATCTCATCAGTGGAGGAAGCAGAGGGTAGACAGCTCTGGCACTCAGGTTCTGGGATGGTCCTGTGATGGCTAACCTTAGTTGTCAAACTGATCACCTGGCGCGGCTGTGAAGGATCTTCATCATTGGATTTTATTACCAGCATTATTTCAGGTAAGAAGATGCATTCTAACTCTGGGCTACCCTTCTGGTGGCAGCCAATATAAAAGGTCAGAAGAAGATGTCAGGTTTTTCTCTGTTCACCCTGACTCTTGATGGCACGTTCATCTATCCTGATGACGAGACATCACTTGCTGGTATTAGAACTTACTTCTTTAGCATTCACTTATAGACTGAAGAGAAGCTGAACCACCTAGCCATATGGATTGAAATAGCTACTAAATTCTTGGCCTTTTGTCAGGAGACAGCCATGGTTGCACTATCTTGACAACAGCCTATAAGTCACTCTAACAAATCTTCCTTTAATTAATATATATAAAATGTTTATATAAATAATTACATTATTTATATGTGATTAATACATCATAATCTATTATTCTTATATATTTCTTATTTAAATAATATATATAACAATATATTATTAAATAATATATATAATTATATACAAATATATAATATAATTATAAAATGTAATTAATATTTTAGTTACATATAATATGTTAATTATATATAACAAATTCTATTAATTCTGTTCCATTAGAGAACCCTGACTAATAATAATACAGTTTCCTATTTCATTTTTTTTCTGTATTTGTATTTCAGTTCAAGACCCCATCTCATGCCAGGATGCCATCCATATTCAGAATCCATCCTTCCCAATCTGTTTATTCTCTGTGACACTCCTAAAGGTGGGTGTCAATAATGCCTGTGATGTTCCTTAATACAACCAAGCTGATCAGCAGAATTAATCATCCCATTAACATATCAACCTTAGTGATTGTTTTCAAGGCTCTATCTCTAGCCTTATGCATTGAGCAGCAGTTTCTTGGGCATTCACTGTGTTCAGGGTCAAAGTCATAGGGAATGAGATGTTTAACAACAGAAAAAAAAAAAAAAAACATTGGCTTGTGGAGGTAACAATCTGGTGGGAATGAAATTGTAAGGAGAAAAGACGAGTTTACCATGAACTTCTACCAGGAAAAGGATGAAGTAAACATGGCTACTTCAATGACAGTGTCTAAAAAGTGTTTGCAAAGAGCCAACCTAAACAGGCAGACAGAGAGAGCCAAACAAAAGTTGGAAGAAGTAGCCGGGCGGTGGTGGCGCACACCTTTAATCCCAGCACTTGGGAGGCAGAGGCAGGCGAATTTCTGAGTTCAAGGCCAACCTGGTCTACAGAGTGAGTTCCAGGACAGCCAGGGCAATACAGAGAAACCCTGTCTTGAAAAATCAACAACAAAATAAAAAAAAGTTGGAAGAAGCATATTCCATGAAAAGTCATAGTAAGTGCAAAGGCCCCAGACATCTGGGCAATGTGAGGAGATTTTCATGAGACAGATAATGTTCCCTGCACTAACACATCTTGAGTTCTACTTACACTAGTGTACATATGCTCTGACTTGAAAGGCAACTTTGACTTTGACCACCAGCAATGCTTGGGCACTCTTCTTCTAAACTCAAGCATAGATATTTAACTTAACAAATCTGGAAATACCCCAGGTAACAGTATAGAGTTATTTTCTTCACTACCTGTTTTTATTTAAGAATATCTCTTAAGATATTCCTCTAACTAAGCAATATAAAAATTATCAGAACAAGCACATTAAACTTGTACCTCTAACCATATGAATACTATCCCCAAGACTGGGTTTCAGTTTCCCCAAAGTCATTAGTATCTGGTTAAAATGAGCATTCTCATTCAGGGAAGTGGAGGGAGAGCTAAGACTTTATTTCTGTAGAACTTTCAGGTAATATCTCAGTCTTCAATGGACTTTCAATAACAAGACCTCAGCAAACACGACTCTGAACCTCTCTAACTTAAGAGCATTTAGATTTTTACTGCTTGTCAGAGTGGGGCTCTGGGCAATGGCACAGATGGTCTGCCTCTTCATCTGGCTCTAGTCGTGATAATTAAGTTAAATAACATATGTGAAAACACTTCACAGATACTAAGTGCACAATTAATATTATTTTTAGCTGGTGGAAATGTAAGTGCCTCAAATAAAAACTGAATTACTGGTGATGGCACTATTAAAATCTTGCCTTAGTAAAAGAAGTTCTCGGGCTCACTGGACTTCTCCACCTTTATGTACCAAATGGGATCAGCTAACATATGGTGCACTTTCTTTGTGTTCAGCATTCTGCTAAATGATAGGAGAACAGAAGTGGTAAGACAGGGGCATTTCTGCCCTCAAGGATCTCCAATACATCTGAAAAAAAACAGGAAAAATAATCCAAGAGAGAGTATAATTACCTGCTAATTAGTATGATAGCACATTTATTACTACAGAGAATCAGAAGCAAATGAGAAGAGGGAGATGTGCCTCCCTCTTCTATAGCTGACTATCGGCAGCCGTGAACAGAGTAATGATGTCCATATAAATTGCAGGTAGCATCTGATTCTGCATCCCTGTATGGGTTCTGTACTGGGGACAGCAGCGTTCTTTGCCATCATGCTTTTCTCTGTACACAGCAATGTCTGGGGAAAAAGATGAGCAAGTGCATCCCTCACTGACCAGAGAGTCTTACCGCCAAAGGCAATGGAAGAAGCTTGGGATTCTCAAATAGAGATGTTTAGAGAAAAGGGTATATTTGTATAAAAATTTAATACCCTATTCATTGCTTTGTTCTCCCTTCCTAGCACCATCCAGTTTCCAACACATGACTGATCTCAGGGAAATTTCTATTTCAGTGTTAAATATCTCAAGACTTCTTTTAGGAAAGAGAGAGGCGGGAGTGGCGGGAGAGGCAGTTCTCTTTTGGCATCTTTACCATCTTTGCTTGATAATTATCCAAATGGGAATTGGTTTTGTTCCAAGTGTGAGTAAACCTCTATAGTGTCAGAATTATGTAAAAAGGTGTGATCTTTCCTTTTCACTTATTGGTTGATGGAAAATTTGCATTTCTAGTAATCTTTTGTGGTTTTGACACATATGTTTGGGAATGCACTCAGCCACCCATTCACCCTCAAATTGTCAGAGATCTAGCTAGTTCTAAAATGTAGTTTTGATTTGAATATTATCACATATTTCACTGATAATACTTACACTTCTCCTTAATTGAATGTAGAATAGTCAAGCGAGCCTTCATAACACAGATAGATCTTGGACCAATTCCTAAAAGTGTTTATGTCTGTAGGAACTAAATTAGACAAGGAGATGTGAGAAGAGTTCATGTGAGTAGAATAACAGAGACCCTAAAGTGGACAAAGACTTCTAATTAAAAGGAATATTACCCATTATTAAATGCAGAATAAGTCTTAGAATAAATGAAGCTACACAGGAGACTATTTTAATTGCTTAGCTATAATTGGACTCCAAGCAGGAAAATCAGACCTATGCATTTCAATTTCAGAAAGTTCCATGAATTGTGCTTTATAGAACAATGGAACTGATTTTATGGAAATGAATTTATTGGGAGATATTTAGACATAAAGTGGTGTGCATATAAGGTAAAGTTGAAACTAGAAGATAATAGTATAAAGAAGTCAATTACTCCATACCTGTAGCTATTTCATACACCCATACACAAGCTGTTATTGTAATGGCATACTCTACTTGGGAATATCTAGCAATTTTATGGATACACATATCTTCTTTTCCATTGTTCTATATGGAAAGTTCCCTAAAGTTGTACATTTTTATTCCTTTAACAGACAACCCTGGCAAATACTTATGACTGGGGCTGAAATAGCATTGACAACACAATTCTAACAATAAGAAATTAATTAATATTCTAAGAATGAATATCTATATGTTTTTGAAGGACACACAGCAAAAAGTAGACCATAGTGCATTCACAGTGTCCAATCTCTCATTATAGGAAGCTTCTCTGCAAGAATATTCTTTTATTTGTTTAGTGTGAATATGTGTGTATTATTTAAGTATACTTGTGGATTAACAAAGACATACAGTGTACAATATACAGAAAACGAGAGACTTTGGCATGCTTGGTTGTAATTAGGGCTTCATTTAACCCCTACACTTAAGGCTCAGAGATCTATGCAGAAGAGGATGTAGAAAGATTATAAGAGCCAAAGATGATTGGTGATTCCAAATAAAAGTGCTCTCAAGACACAATGGAACTGATGGACATACAAAGTCACAGAGACTGTGGCAGCATGCACAGAACCCACAAATATTCAAGATCGGATCTCAGAACTGAGACAGGGAAGTGAACATGGAATCCCACCCCTAACCAAGTAACTCTTTGCAATTGATCTTTGCTGACAAGGGGAAAATCAGTTTTCTCCAATCGAGTATCAGTGGGTATATCAACCATACTTCAAGGAAGGTCTATGTCCAGAAATATTTGACAACAACAAAATATGCAGCTCATGTTGCTTGGGATTGTGTGTGTGTGTGTGTGTGTGTGTGTGTGTGTGTGTGTGTATGTGTGTGTGTGTTTGTGGACTTTTGATTTTGTTAAACTGTTTTGAGATTTTTTTGTTATTTATTTGTCTTACTGGTTTTTATTTGTTTTGCTTTATTGTGTTTCGTTGAAAGAGACTGAAAGAACATAAAGTTGGTTGGGTAGGGACTTGAGAAGTATCTATGAGAAGTTTATGTAGGACAAAAATCATGATTCTGTTACATCATATTAAAAACTTGTTTTAAATTTAAAATTATATCCATATTTCACATTTACCTACCACAGACAAATTATTAATAAAGTGTAGACTCCTGAACTACTGTAATTTTACTTTCACATCTGGGAAATCTAATCTTGCTTCATTTTCAGCAAACATCAGCTAGACTCAGACTCACTGTCTCACAAGAACTTATATTACGAATACTCTGCCTAATTATTTGAAATGCTTAACTCTTTCTGCTTCTCTCTTAAAGCTCTCTCATAAGAATTTGATCATTTTTGAGTTCTTTGTGTATATGGGATATTAGCCCTCTATTGGATGTAGTATTGGTAAAGATCTTTTTCCAATCTGTTGGTTATCATTTTGTCCTATTGACAGTGTCCTTTGCCTTACAGAAGCTTTGCAATTTTATGAGGTCCCATTTGTCGATTTTTGATTTTAGAGCATAAGCCATTGGTGTTCTGTTCAGGAAATTTTCCCCTGTGCCCATGTGTTCAAGGCTCTTCCCCATTTTCTTTTCTATTAGTTTCAGTGTATCTAATTTTATGGGGAGATTCTTAATTCATTTGGACTTGAGCTTTGTACAAGGAGTACAAGGAGAAAAGAAAGGATCGATGTGCATTCTTCTACATGATGAATGCCAGTTGAACCAGCACCATTTGTTGAACATGCTGTCTTTTTTCCACTGGATGGTTTTAGCTCCTTTGTCAAAGATCAAGTGACCATAGGTGTGTGGGTTCATTTCTGGGTCTTCAATTCTGTTCCATTGATCTACCTGCTTGTCTTTGTGCCAATACCATGCAGTTTTTATCACAATTGCTCTGTAATACAGCTTGAGATCAGGGATGATGATTCTGCCAGAAGTTCTTTTGTTGTTGAAAATAGTTTTCCCTATCCCGGGTTTTTTTTGTTGTTCGAAATAAATTTGCAAATTGCTCTTTATAACTCCAGAGAATCAAATAACCCTAATAAAAAAAATGTGGTACAGAGCTAAACAAAGAATTTTCAACTGAGCAATA
>JADRCC010571449.1:0-37107 GCA_019843855.1 Hylomyscus alleni
TGGGGCCACAGACACCCCAATAGCTCCTGAGCCTTTCTTTGAGAGGAATGTAGTATCCTTCTCCCTTAAAGGAAGTGCTGAAGGATTAGTTTGAAACTCTGTTTTCACAACAAACACTGTATTGTAGCTAGAATATGTGTTTATTTGGAGTGGATTGAAGAGAGATGTAAGACATGTAAGCTGAAAAGCCTTGCGGCTCTTGGCATACACTCATCTGTACATCCCAACAAGTACTTGCAGCCTGACTGGGGTTGGGGAGGGAGAAGATAGTAATCATCACCACAACGTGGCCATGCACACTCCCCTCAGCCAGCCCACCTCAGGGATCCAGTGGCTACGATTCCAATGACAAATTTTAATGCCATACATTAAAGGTTAATTTAGCAAGGTCAGGTTGAGCATGAAGACTTGGGGTGCTAAGATACACTCTCTACTTTGTCCTCGCCCATCTCTCTGGAGAGAAATCAATCTTCCCTTTCCAGATAAAGGGGTCAAAGCCTTAGAGATAACATTTCCAAACTGCCAGCACATGCCTCTTGACTTTTAATGCCTTTTTACTACAATTACTGCTATTTATTCCATATAAAAAAATGACCACACTTCAGAGAAGCCCCTCAAAGTCTCATGTCATTCCAGTGTCATCAGGTTAAGGTTGAGGACCAGATCTCATGTCAGTCAAGTTGAAGTTTGGTTTCCTGAATACAGTTCTTTAAGCGCTATCCTCCAAAACTGAAAACCCATCAAGTCTGAGTAGACAAATGATCTACACCCCCCACTTAACTAACATGTAATTGTGGGCAAGGACTACAATAACTGCCTTTAGTTATGTGGTTGGTAGCCCCTAAAATATACATGTCAGTCCTAAATCCTAGAACCCATGATTGTCATTTTGCTTGTAAAGAGGGCTTTTGCAAATATCAGTCAAAAGGTCTCAAGATTTGATCATTCTGAATTTAAAGATGTTCTTAAATTCAGTAAGTAGCTTCTTAGAAGGCAGCCTTAGAGTCCTTCACCATGGAAGAGCTGTTAACCACCAGAAGCCAGAAGAGGTAAGAGACATTTCATCTCCTTCAGAGGGAGTGGATTCTAGCCAATACCCTGGCTTTTCTCTCTGGCCTCCAAATTATGAGAGACTGTGTTTAGTCACTTAAAATTACTTCACTAGATGAAATTTGTTATAGCAGGTCAGAAAACGAGTAGACTACCCTTCAGGTTCCCACAAAAATGGTGTGAGGTGTGACAATTGGTCTTGTCAACTTGACTATATAGGGAGACATCTAGGTCAGCTGGAGCCTGCCAATGGAGTGCACCTTGGGAATTCTTAGGAGGAATGACAGGTGAGACACTAAGTACAAAGAAGACCCTTAATGTGACAGGCCTATCCAACAGTCCGGGCTTCTAAATAGAAGGAGAAGAGGAAGAGGAAGCTATTGAAATGTGCACACTTATTTTCCCTAAGCAAGTGTGTCTGTTCTGTTCATTACCCGTAGTAGTCAGACACAAGGTTCTTCAGCCTTTAACCTGGATCTTTTCATACTGTCACATGACACTGTTATCTACAAGTATGCTGGATTGCATTCTGAGTTATCCTGGGTCACATATAGCCTGTGGCTGCAAATTTGACATACTGGGAATATTTACTCTTTAGGCCTTTCTAGAACACATTTTTCTTTCCCCTTTCTAATAGTCAAGCCCCAATTGACAGAGAGACTTATAAACAACCACAATATCAGGGCTGAGGCCTTATCTGGTGAGGGATGTGGTTCCCTGACTCATCAGCTAGGGCACTTGAAGGTTTCAGTCGTGGGAGGTTGGGGCAGGGCATTGACAACTGGATCATTTACAGTGGGATGCTGGTAGTTTCTTCTTTGTCTTCAAAGTTTTTGTTTTGTTGCTGTTCTTATTGTTCGCAGTGTTGCCCATCTTTAACCTAGACATCAGCTTTCTGATTTCCTGCCTACAGACTCAAAATCAAATGGTATTTATACCATTGATTCTTCTGGATCTATAATTCTCAGCCTCCCTGAGGGTATGACAAATTCCTTATATTTGCCACATATACACAGATAGACAGACACATGCACGCACACACGTACACCCATGTGTATGTAAAGTGCAAACATATCCTATATCCTATTGGCTTTCCTTGGAGGACCACAACTGATACTTCTTTCCTTAAAAGTGGAAAAATCATATAGAAGACAAAAAGGGGAAATGAAATTAGGATTACTTGAGACAAGAAAGATGAGCAAGATGAGGAGTTGAAGAGTTAAGAGAAGGCAATGAGGTTGTGAACATGATCAAAGCATATTATACACATGTCTTAAATGTACGAAGATGTTATAATGTCACCAATTTTTGGTACAACTAATATATGCTAATAAAGCAAAATAATGAAAATGAATATGTATTCATCAATTACATTTATGTCATATATACAAATGCACTTCCTTTAGTAGAGACTTCAATCAGTGAAGCCATATTTCATTTAAATCAGTGAAAAATCTGTGGAAACACAAGAAACATTTACCCTCCCCAAGCTCAGTGTCCTTTTCTGTATAATAACACTTTAGCATGTAGACGTACTAAAGGGTTAAGGCATAATTAGCACTTGTGCTGGTCCCTGGTAGGAGCCCAGGAAAGCACAGCTTTTGAGAGGAGGCTCCAGGAACACATTAGAATGCACACTGCATTTCCAAGGCCAAGACCTCATTGGATCTATGGTGCAGAAAATCTCCCTCTTCTGTCACTGGATGCCTTAAGTCACACTAACCAAGGGCTGCTAGCTAAATCCCTAGCATGTGTTACTGCATGTGTAGATCCCAAAGCTACCTGTGTACTTACATAGACAATAAATCTGCACATTCTTGAATCCCACCCATACTGGCTGAATCAGAAAGCTCTGGCAAGGAGCCAGGGAATTTGCATTTTTAACAAGCTCCCCCTGGGTGACTCCTAATGTAATTAAAGTCTGAGAGCCGCTGCCTTGTGCCCTGCTGAGTCCCCTCACTCCACACAGACATAATTAAGCTTCTTAATTACACTTTTTGCCAAGAATTAACAGCATCTTAATTATCTGAGAACACTGATTGACAATAAAAGGCACGGGATAGTTTGATGTTATTTAAACCGAAGGCCAGATTTGAACATCAAGGGCAGGAGTATCTCCTGGTCTGAAGGGAGGCTCCTTGGCAGGACACTGGCCATTCTGGGACACTTACTCCAGTCTAGGTAACTTCACGAGGATAACCTGTGGTTTCCAGGGAAATCTCTACAGTACCTTAAGTTTCTTTAGGAGAAGTCTTGTTAAACTCAATTTTTCCCAGTTAAAAAGGGGCATCTCATCCCTAAAATAGTTCCCATTCTGACGTCTGTAGAGCTAACCGAGTACATAACCTCGTGGCTTGTGCGTCTGTCTGGCTACTGACTATGTAAGCAGGCTCCTGGAATCAAGACTGCCCTTTCCAGTCACTCATTTAAAGCACGGGGGTGGACAATTGGGTCCCCTGCTGCCTGCTGAGGAAAAGGGAGATGCTGCATCGGTTATTCCACAGGGTGCAGATGGAAGGCTGCTGGACCCTTATTGTTGGGCTCAGAGAGATTTTCTGCTTCTCATTAATTCCCACTGTTGCCCTATCTGTTCATCTTTGCTCTGGATAGTAAATTGGTAAGACACAGGGAAGCTGGGCTCCTGGGTCTGGCTCTAAAAGTATCCTGTGAAACACGTCACTGTCTATGTTGACTGACACCCACCACCCATTTGTATGTGGTTATGATGGAGTCTTCCTGCCTTGAGAGAACTGCAGACATTCTGGGGAAGCTTAGTACCATGAGCTGTCGGGCCCTATTCTTCTTGAGTTGCATTTAAGTTCATCATTTATATTGAATCAATAAATCATTACACAAGCCTCTCAAAGAGTGGGGTAGGGACAGAATCATTTAGATTAGAGTCTGGAAAAAAAGGCATAGAGATTTGTGGGCACAATGCTGACTGAAGCCAGGGCAAAGGAGGACACCAAGTATCACAGGTTCTCTTGAGAGCTGCCTCTTGTTCTTCTTCCCAAACTGGCCTGCTTGGGGGGTCACTGTGCTCACTCCTGGATTGTGGGAGTATATCTTTTTCCTTCAAATTCTTACTTACTGCTGTAGTTTGAATGACTACTCAAACTCATGCTAAAATTTACTTCTCACTTGTGAGGATGGACCACAAGGGAACTTTCGAAGATGTTATGTGGCTTATTCTGGGCAAATATGAGACTAGCTCACTGATGGACCAATAACCTAGTAGGTTGACAAGTCCTCTCAGCTGAATTCTAGTGGAGACTCTGCCAGGTCTGACGCTCTCTCTGCAAACTTTTTCCTCTGAGCCCCAGTGCCCCCTTCTCATTCTCACAGCCCCATCAGCACCCCGGCTCTACCTTGCTTCCTCTCCCCACATCTTATTCTGGGCATTCTTCCATAGCAAGAAGCTGGCCAGGCAACACTTACTTGCTTATTTTCTTTTGATCAGGATCACTTACAGCTCGAGGTTTTTGGTGTCTAGAAAGCCATTGATGCATGTGTTGTGTCCTGTAAGAGGAAAAAGGCTATTTATTACATAACAATTTGAATAGAGTAAAGGTTTCCACTTACGTTTAAAAGATATAGAAATAGGTGACTTAAAGTCACTATGCTAAGTATAATAAATCAGGCATAAAAAGACAAATGACTACAAATTCCTACTCAAACAAGAAGAATGTTGATCTCATAACATGCAGTGTAGATACACATAGATACACCCCACTGTGTGTGTAACATGAAAGACTATTAGCGAGGAGAAAGGAGTCCACTGTTTTGTACAGCTATACACTAGATACACAAGTCAAGAGCACAATGGCATTTGCTAGAGTTTGGGGAGGGTAGGAAGAAAGTTGACAATGGCACCAAGAAATAGTTAACAAGGAGGAGGAGGGTCTGGGTGCCGTTGCACAATAATGTGACTGCAAGCCATGATAATGTACTGAGTATTTCATAGTGCTTGAATAAAGGATTTTTAATATATGCGCCATGAAGAAATGATGTCAGGTGTGGTGGTGCATGTCTTTAATCCAAGCATTTTAGAGGTAGAAAGCATGGGTCTCTGTGAATTTGAGGCCAACCTAGTATACATAGTGAGTTCCAGGCTAGTCAGGGTTACATAGTGAGACCCTGTCTCCAAAAAAAAAAAAAAAAAGAACAACAACAAAAGGAAATAATTAAAGAGATAAATATGTTTAATGTTGCAGGAAATTGTTTGTTTGTTTGTTTGTTTGTTTTGGTTTTTTGAGGCAGGGTTTCTCTGTATAGCCCTTGCTGTCCTGAATCTCACTCTATAGACCAGGCTACTTTCCAAGTGCTAGGACTGAATGCGTGCGACACCACGCCTGGCTCGTGAAATATTAAAAAAACGAACCAGCATGTTCCAGCATTCCTGCTTCTGCCCCAGCGGCCTGACCAGCCATGCACTGGTGGGCAATGGCTGACCTGTTTTTATCTCTTGGAGACTCTGACTTCTAGCGCCACAATCTCTTCACCCAGCTACGTTCCCACTAGTGGGCTACTATCACGCCAATCCCATGCTTCAAGTCTCCCACAGTCTTTCTGGTGCACCTCAGGCAAACCCATACTTTACTACTGTACCTTTCTCTCTTGAACCTGGATGAGCCACCGAGTTAAGGAAAACGACACAAACTTAGTTCCAAAATGATGATGTTTAACCTTAATTAAACATTATACAATGTCTAAGTACACTGAACCATCACATACAACTTCACAAATATGTAAATTTATTATGATTTTATCAGTTAAAAATGAATCAGTAGTCAGGTATGCCTGCACACACTATTAGTCCCAGTACTTGGGAGGCAGAGACAGATAAATCTCTGAGTTCAAGGCCAGCCTTGTCTACATTTCTAGTTCTAGGACAGCCAGGAGACCCTGTTAAAGATTTTTAACACATATTGAAATATGACATGAATAATATGTATGACCAAACATTAATAGATTAATAAGTCCAAATGTATTCAAGCCTCTTTTTTAAAAAAGATTTATTTATTATTGTATGTAAATACACTGTAGCTGTCTTCAAACACACCAGAAGAGGGTGTCAGATCTCATTTCGGATGGTTGTGAGCCACCATGTGGTTGCTGGGATTTGAACTCAGGACCTTTGGAAGAGTAGTCAGTGCTGTTAACCGCTGTGCCATCTCTCCAGCCCTCAAGTCTCTAAATAACAGAAAATAAATGATAAATTGTCTTAGGGTTTCATTACTGTGGAGAGACACTATGACCAAGGCAAGACATATAAAGGACAACATTTAATTGGGTCTAGCTTATGGTTCAGAGGTTTAGTCCATTATCATTATAGCGGGAAGCATGGCTGTTTCCAGGCAGACATGGTGCTGATGAAGGAGCGGAGAGTTCTACATGTTGGTCTGCAGAAGAGACTGAGAGCCACACTGGGTGTAGCTTGAGCATATGAGACTTCAAAGTCTGCCCCAATAATGAGTGACACACTTCCTTCAACAAGGCCATACTCCTAAAGGTACCACTTCCTATGGGTCAAGCATTCAAGCACATGAGTCTGTAGGGGCTATTCTTACTCAAACCACCACATGGATAAACAAAGCAAAACACATTTCTATTCATAGTTGCAATGAACATTATCAAAGAGAAGGTCATTGCCAACATACTAGGTTGTTATAAAGAAAAGCAACAGGCAAGCAGGGTGTAGTCTCTTGGTGGCTAAAACTGATCAGGGCCTGCTCACATCAACACATAGTCTCACTTTTACCAGCTAACAAAACTACTCACTTTGGCATCTCATTTCTTTGCATGTATTTCTTTGGCAGTGAGTGTCTTTTTTGGCCATCACGTGGTAGTGTGGAATTGCTAGAGAATTAATATCCCTGGGAGTAGTCCTCAGCCATGATAATTGGCATGCAAGTGCCCAGCTTCCACTCCCTTGGCCAGGAAAATCCCTGGCATACGTGTTGTGCTAACAGCTGGTCTCTCAGTGAGTAATGCTCCATGCTTCCTATACTCTGAATGCAACCCTTGGCTTCCCACCCTGCTCTGACTTAGCCTCTCTCTCTCCCTTACCACTGTGTTCTCACCTTACCACACACAACTGAATCCTTGTCTCACCATCTAATTCAAAGAAACCCAGATGGTGCATGAAATAAAAGAGCAGTAAGTTTTGTGAAGTAGAAACTAGAGGGGATATAAGGAGAAATAGAGCAAACAGAGAAAAGGTTCTCAGTCTGAGATAGATCAAGTAGACAAAAGCATTTATTAAAGCAATAAATACAGGAGCAACCAATTAGTAGGTTAAATTTTGTCAATATACCATGGGATTCCAGGACTAGACAGAGAGAACATACCTTCTTCTTAGATCAAATGGAATTTTCACTAAAACTGCCTGTATTTTTGACACATACCAAAACCCTCAAATTGCTCAAAACAAAACAAAAACAAAAGAGCAAGAACAAAACCCCAAAGACAACAGTTATGACCACAATACCATAAAGTGAAACTGATAACATTGCAAAGGTCCTCGCAAAACAGAAATGTAAACTGAAGCAGGGAGAGATTGAGTGTAAGGCTTGCCTCCTTTCTCCTCCAGTGACCATTTCATGAAACCACTGTCCATTGTTCAATAACTCTGTATAAAAGGAAAGAAGAAAATCTAAATTTCAGAACAGCTAGAAGACAGCAATGATGAAAACATGACATATCAAAATCCAAAACACACAGCAGCAAATACTGCAGGAAAGCAAAGACGTACAATTGATTTGCCAGTTCAAGATGCTGTGAAAATATTAACAGAGGAAAGTGGAAAAGACGAAGAAGTCACTAACCATGAAAGCAGATTCAAGCTGTGGACAGCATATAGCCAAAGAAGCTATATGAAAGGCAGCATCTGTGAGCATAAGAACTAAGAGTCAACAACAGGAGAGGAGAAATAGGGCTTACGTTGACACAAAGACCCAAGTGCAATCCCCAGAAGCCTCATTTGAAAAGATGGGCATACACACTTGTAATCCTGTCGGAGTCAGGGTGTGCCTGGAGCACTGGCCAGACACCCTAAGCTATATGCAAACACCAGGTCAAAGACAGATGCTGTTTCAAAAATCAAGGTGGGTGGGCTCCTGACGAACGGCACCTAAGGCTGACCTGTGAATGCACTCGCCTTGAACAAACTCCCATGTCTAAACACATAACCAATTTTAAAAGAAAGTAATAATGGAGAAGAAATAAAACTATGCAGATAGCAGGATATTCTGTAAATACCTTTAACAATTAGATAAAAATAAAAATGACACAGTTTTAGGAAAAAAACCATATTTTCTTAGGCTTAACCCTATTAATGATAGAAAGTTTAACCAGGACCAATTACCACAGAAGAGAGAAATTTATGAAAATGTGTCTTTACAAGTAGCATGATTAGAAGCTTGCCTGTCTGCCCGGCTTCCCTACCTCTCTTTCCCCCCATGTTTTTGATCATTAGTTTATTTTTGCTTTAGTTGGGACTGAACCCAAGACCTTCTATAGGTAAGGCAAATGCTCTACTACTGAGCTATATCATCTGTCTGACCAGAAGTTTTCTTAGAAAACATCTGCAAATCACTAAATATTGGAAAACTGCAATGTGACTTTAAATATTCTAACATTAATGGATGTAAAACATGAAGTATGCAAAACGTGCATTGTAAATTAAATATGACAAATTAAATATGAAAAAAATAACCACAAAACAAGCTCATTTGTTAATGTCAAGAGAAAGTGTATTTTACAATGGTGACTAGAACCCATCATTTCATTTATATACAAGGTCTTTGTGACTTCCTATCCAGGAAGGACAGGGGGATGACATCTAAGAGAAGAGGTGGGCAGCGTGGTTCTCAACTGTCAGCTCAGTGCTCAGGAGGCCGAGGGGTGAGAGGATTAACCCAGAGGCTAGCCTAGTTACGCAGTAAAACCCTCCCAATTCCCCCAACCCAAACAAAACCAATCCAAGAAGACCATACGGACAAGTGTCCACATGAATGCATACGTACGTGTATATCTGTGTGTATCATATCTCTTTTTCAACATTTGTTTTATAATTTATTGCTTAACCAAAGCTCCCACTCTCTTTTGAAGTTAGGCAATTTGATTTCTAACTGATCTGTAAGAATAAGTTATTTGCTTTTGTAAAACAAAATGAAGCACTTCAGTGCTAGGTCAGTGATGGGGATTGGCGAGAAGGGTGGGGTTCCAGAATTCTCTTTGGGTTTCTGACTCATGTGGTGACGTGGGCATTTGCACTGCCCGATTCTCATTTTTAGTTGCCTCTGGAATGTAGAGAGTGCAGGCAAAGTGTTCTTAAAACACAGCAAACTGTAATGAAAGTCAATGCAGTATAATCTGTAATTGTGTTGTTTTTGTGTGGATAATGGGAAATCATAAGGCTTTCTGTATAATAGTTTATTTACTTCCTCTATGGCCACTGATGCAGCTTTTCTTGATCATGAATGGAATTTCTCTGTGGCTGGCATGAGTGTTTCACTTCTACCACTGTTCTGGGCTGTGATAGATGAGCCCAGATGGGTTAATCTAACAGCCTGCTCACCTTCCTGGGATACTACCTGCTAGTTCTCACCTCTCTTTGCTTTGTCAGATGAGGACCACTTCTATGGTCTGCTTTTATGCTTGCCTCAGTAACACTCACCAGTAGTCTAGGCAACGTGATAATTTACAACCAAGCCTGTTATTCCCCGTGTAAACATTCAGTGCAGTCCACTGGGCATCCAAATGATGTCAAAGTCCGTGGCCTGAAAGTGCTGAACCTTCGATTATCTTCTTCAAATGTGGTTTTGGGAATCTTCACCCTGGCATTGCAGAACAAGTTCTCTAGAGTGACCAGCCAGGACCTGGAACCACATTCTTTGGTCCACTGAGCTGTCCCCTCGCTGGGGAGCTCCCTTGACACTGTAAGCTAGGGTGCAGGGTGTGTATCCCAGCTGTGTGTCTCACTTGCACTTACTGATATATATCATTCCACTTGTCTCCCCTCCCAGCAACGTGTAAAGAGGAACTGCAGTGTGGCAACAGGACTGAGGATGGGGGGTAAGGGTGTGAGAAGCGATGAATCTGAGGAAATCTGACTCCAGAAACCAGCATCAGGGTGCTATTTATCTGTTTATTAACCAGCCTATAAACTTATACACAGTGTTTGACTAATCTCAAGCCCCTAAATCCTTGGTCAATCATATCTCACCACAGGGTCACCAGGCTCCAATGAAAGTCCTGACTGATGAGGTTACTCAGAAAGAGAGAGAGAGAGTGGGGAGGGGCGGGGGGGGGGACAGGGACAGGGAGAGAGTATCATCATCCTGCCCTCGGTTCCTTTTTGCTGTCTCACCAATGTGCCAGAAGCCATCTTAGATCTAATACTGTGTAGGGCAGATCAGGGATCTTGGAGGAGTGGCTGGAGCCTGTGGTGCCTTGCTCACCATTCTACTTTTTCCTTCACAAGACTGACTTCCACATCCTCCACACTGAAGCTTTGGTATCTGGTGTCCAGTGTGTGTCCACTGCTTGCATTTGACATCTTTCAGTGGTTTCTGCATTTACCTGAGACAAGGGGCATAGGCCTACTTCTGCCCCACTAATGCTTGACTTTGCTCCAGGGGTACTCTCTTCCCTTCATTCTGAACACTGTCTAAGAGTCCCTCAGCTGATTTATCATATGTCTTTGAAATAACTATGTGCGTACTTCTGGTCCTTGACTGGTATCTTCTAGTGTTGTGGTTAAAATTTCCACTTTACTCCTGAATCACTTCCCTTTATAATAAATGTGTAGTTCATCCATATTGTCTAACTTCTTAAAGACTTTTCCCTTGGAACTTGGGACATGTCAGACTCCAAGAATAGACTAACCAACTTGGTAAAACATCACTAAACACCTGGTTCTTCCTTTTAGCCTTTCCATTCATGTAAGCTGGATAAAGTGGGATGAAGTTAGAGATTTGAGTTTTGGGCCATGTGATTACTTAGGAAGGGAAGTGAATGAATGATTATTATAATTTTTGGTTAAAAAAAAAGCTTCAGAAGGAAAAGGAACATGGAACTTTGTAACTGGTGTGTGAAAAAAGATTAAATCCAGTTTCTCTTTGAGAAGAACAAATTCACATTGAATTAAAATATTACTTGTTGTTTATTCCTCGTACCTTAAAAACCCCAGTCTTACAGTGAAGCACTAAAGCATTGTCTATTTTGCTTTCCCCTCAATGGGCATGGAGCAGAGAATTATATGTACACTGCTAGACCTTATTTCTGTTCTCTGCTGTTTACCTAAAGAATGAATCTCATGGACCTAGGAGGCAAACCATCATGGGTCCTAGAGGCAAACCATCATGCAGCCCAAAGGCTGACTATCTCTCAGAAGATAGCTTGGACTTACAGAACTTGTAGGGTGACCGTCATGGATGCTACAGGTTGACTATTGTGGACATGGGAATCTAACCATCATGAACATGGGAGACTGACCATCATGGACATGGAAATCTGACCATTGTGGATCAGCCTTGGGAGGATGATCCCCACACACAGCACTGGCAAATTCTAGTTGGATCTGAAAGGAAAGCACTGGAGAGGAGTAAGCAGTGGCTTTCCACCTGTGTGTGGCGACCCCTTGGGAGTCGCATCAGATATCTTGCGTACCAGATATTTATATTACAACTCATAACTAGCAAAATTACGGTTATGAAGTAGCAACAAGATAATTTTATGATTGGGGTCTGTCACCAACCTGAGGGGCTGGCTGTATTAGAAGGTTGCAACGTTATGCAAGTTGAGAACCACTGGACTAAAGACTAAGAAATTGAACTATTTCCTGTCCAGCTAGGCTGAGGCAGTCAGGGGCTCACTTTCTGTCACACCAGTCTGTTTGCAGAGTTGTTGAGCCTTATCAGGCTGTAGTGACTGTCCCTTCCCTTCCCTTTCGATCACAAGCCCACAACTAGCCAGGTTTGTTACACTCATCCCTCTGAGAACAGTTCTGGAATTAGTCTTGGAGGAGGCATGAATGGAGGCATTTCTGGAGCTTGGTGGACATGCTAGAAAACCTGTGGCCAAGGCCTAGAGCTCAAGTCTTGTTGTCACATGAACACTCTCACCATGGTCCCAAAAGGCTTGAGGTTGAGAGCTGAGCATGCCTGCATGGATGTCTTCACTCTCCCATTGGAGCAGACTGGTAGACATTGTGAGTATTCACTCACCACCTTCTGCTCTCCAAACCTGCCAGTGATACAGATGAGGAAACCCTGGGGCTAACTCGCTATCGTCAACCACATGGCCTGGGGAATGTGTGACGAACAGGCTTCTCACCTGGATCTGATGATAGAGTTGTATTTAAACCATGTTGCCTTTGGCCAAACCCAATGCCATCATGTGGGCTAATCTAAAATCAAAGTAGAGTTCAGGAGGCCAGACTAAATGGCAAAGGGTGTCTGGGCTGCAATAGCTATGCAAGGGCAGAAAGGGTATGAGGGTACCAGACTTATGGCTAACATAGGTTCCTTTATTAAAAGTAAGCCAGAGGCTGTCTCTCTCATGAATGAGGCCCTGAGGAAATGGGTCAAGTGCTGATTTGAAGAGCTGCTCTCAGTAGTCCCTGGGACATGTGAACAGGTAGCCCTAAGGTCCAGGATCATGCTGTAGTCCAGAATCAGAACTAGGAAGTTGTCAAGTTCACTGGAACTGTGGACTTATAATATGACTTGCCTTCCAACCCAGGGAAGCTTGAAGAACTTACATGTATGCAGGTGCTCTGACAGCCTCTTGTATTCAGGATGCCTAGCTAAGCAACTCTGCCAATGGAGGGCCTACACTAGCATTCATCAACACCAAGGAAATGCAAATCAAATCCACAATGACATGTCATCCAACTCTGGTTGGAGGGGCTGTTACTGAAGACACAGAAGATAACACTTGCTTGGTGAGAAAACAAACTGGTAGAGCTCTGTTAGAGAAACATATACTGTCAAAACCATATGGAAACCATACAACACAAGTAGGTCCACTATATGATCTAGACATCTCATTACTGAGAGTATATTCAATGGAAATAAAATCACTCTTTACGATGGCCAATATATGAGATCAACAAGTGTCTATTCATAGATGGATGACTGGATGGCTAAAGAAAATCTCTCTTTCTCTCTCTCTCTCTCTCTCTCTCTCTCTCTCTCTCTCTCTCTCTCTCTCCCTGTCTGTCTCCCCCTTCTCTCTTTCTCTTCCTCCCTGTCTGTCTCTCCTCTCTCTCTCTCTCTTCCTCCCTGTCTCTCTCTCTCTCTTACACACACACACCACACTCAAACCACCCATACACATACATACCATACACCTCACAAACACCCCTATACCACACACACATACACCACATATACACTACACACTCACTATAACACACACACACCATACCATGCATGCACACACACACACTCAGCCCCCCATACCACACACACACACACACACACACACATACACACCATACACCACACACACACCATGCGCACACACACACACACACACACACACACTCATACAACAGCATTCAGTCATACAAAGAATGAAGTCCTATCTTTTTAGCAACAGCAACATGGATAAAAGTAGGTAATGTCAGGTCAAGCCAGCCACAGAAAGACAGATGGATGCTGAATGATCTTTTTCACATGTGGAAAGTAAAAACAAGGAGTTATGTAAATATATATATATATTTTTAGAAGTAGAGAGAATAGTAGAGAGAATAGGCTTGGGGGGTATGATGAATAGAGACAAAGAGAAGTAGGTAGTCGGTACCAAAATAGAGTTTGCCATAGTGAATAAGTTCCAGTATTGTACAGCACATGAGCATGACTGCAACTTACAATTCATTGTACATTTTAATAAAGAATCAGAAGACAGGATTTGAAGGAGTCTAACATAATGCAATACTGATTAACCTACCTTGATCACTTTACACTACATTTATGCAATGAATGTGTTTCATAAATATCTATGATTAAAAGAAGAAAAGGAACCTGGGCGTGGTGTGGCACACTCCTTTAGCACCAGTATTTGGGAAGCAGAGGCAGGTGCATGTCTGTGAGTTTGAAAGCAGCGTGGTCTAGCATAATGAGTTCCAGGTCAGTGGGGCTACATAGTGACACTGTGTCTAAGAAAACAAAACAAAAAGGCCATGAGTTGTAGCAAGTGCCTAGAGTCTTGGCTGCTCTGGAGACTGAAGCAGAAGATCCCTTGAGCTTGGGAGTGCAAGTAAGTGTAGCAAACAGCCAGATCCTGTCTCAAAAATTGTAAGAATTTTAAGTGACAAAGGGTTTTGAAGGAATTAGACACAGCAACCATCCTTGCCTATTGTTCACATGATAAAATCACTCCTTGCTTGATAAAGAAAAGCTGGAGCAAGCGGAGAAAAGAAAATGAACCTTTCAGGCATGTTGCCATGCTGTCCACCACAGGGGACAGTCTGGGACAGCCACGTCTGGAGGAGAGATGGCCGTCTTCCCTGTGTCTGGCAGAGAGCCCATCAAGGAAGCACTGCCACATCCCGCTGGGGCTCACACCCGCAGCCAGGCTTGCTGCCTGTTGGTCCCTGAGGATTCTGTAAGCAACAGGGGACCAGACACTGACTCAGCGCCAGCACACTTGGCCCTCGCTCAGTATGGTTGCTGGTTGTGCCCTCTGAGGCAAACCTTGCTGTTTCTCTCATCTGTAAGTGAGCAGGCAGACGGGCCGGAACCACTTCGCATTTCGTATGATGCTCTGTCTTGTGGCTGAGTTTCTTCTGCTTGGGAATAAAGCTGAGCAAGCAAGCACATTCGAGGAGAGCTGGATGCTCCGTCTCTCTCCCTGCTCAGCCTCACCTCAGGCCTTGTAGTCATAGGACGTTGGTAGCAGCTTCTTGGCCTCAGGTCACAGTTGTAAGTGCCAGGCAAGCAGAGGCAGTATCTCCATAGCCAGAAGCCCCTTGTAGGAAGCCCCAGGCCTAGTGGGGCCTAGAAAGCCTCCTCTCAAATCATGCTTCACACCTCTCCTTGGGGACCCTTTAGGTCTCCATTTCAGATGCTCAGGAATGTTTGCACCTAGGGTCTGTATTGTACCTCTCTTTTCTAGTTCTCAGGCAAGGTATACAAGAAGTTAGGTCCTTATTGCTCAGATGCATCCAAAAATGCAGAGACTAGATCATCCCAGGACCCAGCAGTCCTGGCTTGATGATGCTTGGGTACTAGGAGGTTTTAGTGAGGAACCAAGATCCCCCCGGAGATTTCTGGTTCAGGGATCCTGAACCTGCCTACCCGCCTCAGACCAGGTGAGTCAGGCTGGAATATACTATACAGGGCTCAGGCACAGCCTTGATTACATAAGTCCAACCAATGAGAAGCATTTTTCTTTTCCTGGGACTAGAGTACTTCCTGGGGTATAATGGACAAGAGGAGAGTCAGATTTGGGGCTCAGGCCAACATCAGGGTAAGCTCATTCTATGTCTCTGAGCCTCCACTGGTAGGAGGAGGGAACAGATGAGACCAAGGTTTGACTTTTTGATAGATTCAGGAAACACCTGTGAACTCCATATGGCTGAATCAAGGCAATGCTTAAGCGGTCCCTAGTTACTTAGTTTAGTAAGTTAATTACTCCTGATTGTATAAAGGAGGAGAAAAGAGCAAAGCAAATGAAGGCAGAGGAGAGTGGTGGACCCTGGCAGCTGACCCCTTAGCTCCTGAGTGGTCTAAGATGTCATAGGGCCTTGGTAACCCCCCAACTCCACCTGACAGAAGGCAGCCTTAAATGCCCACTGTTGCTGTCACTCAGAAAATGTCGCTGCTTTGTCCAGTATCCATGATGTCACTCAGGAAGATCTAGAATGGTAAATGTCATGGTGCCATCACAGGAGGACTTCAGCTCTCTGAAACAGAATCATGACTTCAGGGCATACTGCAATCTGCTTTCCAGGCCGAGACTTTCTTATTCACGTGTGTGACTCACCCCTGACTCCCAGCGGCTTCAGCATTCACACAGCTTTAGTATGAGTGGCTCGTGGCCATCTTGTTCTAAGCCCCACCTCAGCCAACTCCTCATCCCCTGTGCCAGTGGCTCTCTGCCCAACCTGGGGCTTGGCCAGCTGTACCCTTGAGTTGGAAACCTTCCAACAAGCCCATTCTTCGTCCTGTCGCTGGCCACAGCCATCCCTGCAGTCTGGAGTCTCTCCAAGGACTCTGAGCTGCCTTGCAGGAACATTGCAGTCTCCCTCTCTTGGGTATTTGCCCACTAGCCATTGGCCAAGCAGGTCTTCAGGAGTTTTGTACTCAGAATTTGCTGCCAGTCTGGTTGGGGCAGACTCTGCCCATGGCATCAGTCTTGTGTTCTCAGGCTTGACGCTCCCACATGAATGAGGCCCACAGAGTTCCGGGTCACAAACACCAATGGACTCCATTGAGAAATGAGCATGGTAACAAGAAGCAGCACATTCCACAGAGGACTAAGTGGTTATAAGTGGCTTTCCTTGGGAGGTGGCTGGGTTTTGGAGGATCAATAGGCGTTCTAATAAAGCACGGTAGAATGAACCCACGTGGTATTTTCAGAGAAATGAAAGCTACTCAAGCTTTCGGGTGCACAGAAGCCTAGGAGCAGCAGGGAATCTGAAAGACCACAGCTGAGTGGAGGGGCACTAGCCAGACCTAAGCCAGGGCCAGCTCAACGCCCTTCAGAGTCAGGGTAGGAAGGTGTTGACGGGGCCCACACTGCTGCTTTCAAACACCTGGTGAGGCTGGGTTCTGAGACAAGGTGGAGAGCAATGAGTGGTCCTATCTACCCTTGATTGACAGCCCATTTCCTCCTGTCTCATGAATCTCAGACCTCCGCATCTAGAGGAAGGATCTCAGATGCAAGCCCTGAAACTACAGTGCATTGCTTTCTTCAGAAGAGTATGCCAGGCAGTGTGAGGCAAGCTGCTGCCACCTGCACTCACTCGGCGCACACCCCAGTTGGGCTCATGGCCAAACCACTCATGAGCAGGTGCCAGCATAGTTAATCGCTTCTTGATCTTTCCGCTTTGAACACATTTGTATTTCTAGTGGAACACAGGAGTGGGTGGCAGCACTTAGCCCTAGGAATGTCTTTGTAGCGGAACAGAGCCCTGGTGCAGAACCTCTAATCTGAGTCTCCCGCAGACAGAACCCTGAGCAAGCCAGGCTTCCCGAGCCCTCTGGCTATCCCCCGTCCTTTCACCTGGCAAGAAGCCTCTCTCTTGATGCTCACGTGAGGGGCTTCCACCCTGACCACCCAGGAGGAAGCACCTCCAATCTTTGCCCCACATCTTTTCTCCCCCAGGATACTTGTTACCCTCTTGATTGGCACTTCCATGTGGCTACTTGCCAGCAGGCTTCCTGGAAGGCAGAGACACTAATTTGTAATTGTCTCCAGCACCCATCGGGGATTCCGACTTCGAGAAGCTCTTCTAGTGTTAGATGGGAGGAAAGAAGAGGAAAGGAAGGCACCAAGGAAGGAAAGAAGGGAAGGGGGGATGATGAATGGAAGAAAGGAGTGAGGGACAGGGGAAGATGGAAAGAAGAAAGGGAAGAGGAAAGGGGGGAAATGGGGAGAGTATGACTGTGCCAATTGCTTCTGCACCCCTGGGCTAGGGAGTAGATTTTGAGAGCAGAGCCTTGAGAAGAGACAGCACAGCCATGACTTGGGCTGGTTGCTTTCCCCACAGCATTCCTCCCTGCCCCAAGAACATCTGCCATGCTAGACTTCAGCTTCCTTGGGTCTTCAGAATCTCCCTTCCTTGGTCCTCTGGACCTTTCCTTCTACCATGTGGCTGGACCAATCCCCTCTTCTGTGACTGCCGTTCTGTTACAACAAAAAAGAATTATCGGGAAAACTGTGCCACGCTGATGGAGTATTAGAGGAAATGCTGGGGACCAGTTGGTACCTAAATCCCGTGGGTCCATATTTGTGCCCAGCAGAGCTGTCCATGATAGATTACTCTCAGTTAGCCCTGTGAGTCTCGGTTTGCACAGCTGATGGCTTCTGGTCCTGGAAAATGTTCCAGGCCCTTCAGAGACAAGGTAGGATGCTTCGAGCAGAGGAGAGATGCCCCCTCAACTCCCCTGAATGCCTTGGCCACTTAATCCCCTACTGGAGCAGGTGACACCATGATAGAGTCTACAACCATGCTCAGGCCAAACTCTGCTACTGTACACTAGAGTGACTGATCCTCTGCTCAGAATGGAGAGATATGGCTGTTCCCAGGCATAGGCTGGGACAGAAACCGTGTACCTTTGTCCCCTTTCTGATCCACATACATGGGACTCAAACAGGACAGTGGAGCCATCGATCCTACAAATTTGTGAGGTGGCTCTGCTATTTGTTTGGCTCCTTTATTTCTTTCTGCTTCTGTGATGGAATGATCATGACACATTCTTGTCTAAATATTTTACACTCCAAACCAAGAGACATGTGCCCCAGAAGTTAACATGATGAACGACATACAGCACAGTGACCACCCGTTGGAGGTGGTCTCATCAGCAGGCACTGTGGAGCTCCCATTGAGCTCAGTGGTCAGAATACTGACTGCATATAAGTCTGGAGGTATAAGGAAGGCACAAGGGGTGGAAGGTGTAGTTTGGAGGCAGTAAAGAGAGACATGAGAAGAAGCATTTCGGCCAAATGTCCACAGCTGTGGAAGGAGAAAAATCACAGAAGAATTCAGCGATTAGCAAATGTTTCCTTGTCTTTCTAACTTGGAAACCTCTGAAGTGAGCCACTCAGGAGGTGCAGGCACAAGGCCCAGACACACACAATGGAGTGGGGTTATGGTCAAGTGAGGCAAGCTGGCAGGCCATACAAGCCAGCAGTTTTCCAGATCAGCTGAGTTGAGGGGCTTCCCAAAGGAATAGAGAAGGACACTGCCTGTACAATAGTGAGGCTCATAGCAGAACATCTGGGATCGAGCACTTAGAAGGCAACATTCAAAGCTGAATTGATTAGGCAAGGGGTAAAGGGCCTACCTTCTGAATTCAGAGAGACACAAACAATTTTCTTCTTGGGAACTGAGCAGCAGGTTTATAAAGTTAGATCCATCAGGGAAGAGTTGCCAGTGTTTTCTCTGGCTACTAACCCTGCAGGGGTACTTGTAAGGACTTCTTACAAGCTCCTTTCTGGCCATAATGTGCCACACGTAGGCACGGAGCAAAACATACCAATCTTGGGCAAGAAGTGGAGAAGCCTGAGCTCTGGTCATCTCCACTAGCCTGTGCTTTCCTAGGAGATCAAGGTTTGCACCAAATCATAGTTGCACACTTTGTGGGCTAGAATTTGGTCCTAGAGGTTATGGATTTTATGAGCTACATTGTCTTAATTCTGGAATGCTTTTCATAATCATCTGGGCAATGATTGGAGCTGAGCCATTTACTTCCTGTTTGAGAGTTCTCACCTTTTCTCTATGCCTCTGTGTTACACAATATGGCTGGAAGGGAGTGTGGGTAGATGTCTTTACAGGCTTCCTGCCAGGATGATGACCTAAGTTAAGGCTGTTGAGGTTTCCCTGAGTGAACCCAACCTTTGCTGCTACTTGCCTCGAGGCTGATCTTTGCAGCCAGGAAGCTGAGAGATGAATAGCTGGGCGTGTGAAGCACGGTTAAGAGAGGCTGAGATTAGACAAGGTAGGGAGCAAGGAGGTGTGAGGTGCTCATGGAGTGGGGGAGTTGTCTAGGGGAAGGCTGAAGTCTCCAGATGAAGGGCAGTGGAGGACTCTAGGCATCACAGGCAGGGGACATATTCAAGGCATTTAATTACCTCCCAGGGTACCTTCAGGACATGGGTGGTTGATATGGACAAACGAAACAATGGTGGAAGGGTTGTTTAGACTAGGGTGGGGCAGGAGAGATAGCGCCTACTAAGAATCTGGTCGGCTGAGGGAGAATGCAAACTTCACTTACTGGGCGATAGGAGCCACAGAGGGTTGCTGAAAGAATGTAAGCCATATGACAGACCTGTATAGTCTGCTTAGCCTCCAGTTTGCTCATCTGGAAGATGGTGCTTTGATATGTGTGTTTACCAAGAAGATGAGACAGGTCATTTGTGATGACACCTAGCAGAGGCCACAGCATGAACCAGGAGGCTTTGATTAGTCTATATCCTACACCTCAAAATTTGAAGGTTTATATATAGCATTAAATTAGTCCCCATGAGCAAAAATAACTAGAGGGGGAGGCCCTTTTGCTCTCCAAGGACTTCTCAAGGTTGGTTGGAAGCTCATAGAGAATTGTATGTGTAGGGAGCTAAAGGCCCGAGATGTACATTCTACTCATGCTCCCATCTTCTATAAGAGCCCATCTCTGCTCTCTCCCCTAGGACGTGCCCTTAGAGGCACTGCATTTGCAGTCTCTCTGCCTTGCCTTTATCTTTTCCTTCTGTAATTCACCCAAACCAAGGCCCTTCTCCATCACACTAGTTGAATCTCTCACCCCTTTTCCTGATTTTTCACTATTGTACTTAATGTGCTATACCTAGCATTTTGCTAAACATCTGTTTCTTATATCATCTAAACTCTACGGCTATGATGATCTTATCTGCTGAAACGCAGAGGCCTGGAGAGAAAGCTTCATCGATAGTTTTGACTTTTAAAGTCCTCCAAAGGCTTATGCATCTCTAGCCTGCGGCACTATTGGGAGGGAACCTTCAGTTCTGAGGCATAGAGAAAGGAAGGTAGATAACTGTTGTCACACATCTGAAGGAACTATCAGGATCCCACGCCCTTCCTGCCTTTTTTCTGTCATGTCGTAAGGTAAACAGAGGCCTCCAGCACACGCTTCTGTCATGATGTCTTGTGTTGCCACAGGGACACATCAGGGCCACAATCTCTGAAATCCTGAGCCAAAATAAATCCCTTTTAACTGTTTACCTCAGGTGTTTGGTCATAGTGATGGAACACTGATTAACACAGCAGCCAAAATATTTGTTGGCAGAATAGATTAATCCCTCCATTTTGTAGGCAGGATGTACACTGTAGCATGAAATCCACACGACAGTTACAGCATTGGATTTGCATTTATTTGTGGCACTAAGAGAAAGAGCAGACAGCTGTGACTAAGAGCAATTGGCTGGTAGCTCTTGCCTCACTGAGAAAGTTTAGCAATGTTAATCACACAGTACCAAGTTCCCACTCTACCCGATGCCTAGATTTAAAACAGGGGAAACAGTAAAAGGATTTCATGGTTTTTTTTTTTTTTTTCAGTAAGGCAGAGATTTTATATCATGAACTCATTTTGACTTCTATTGCTGTCTTGATTTTCTCCATATAAGAAAAGGTTTTAGAGACACATTTAAAAAACACAAAACTTCCTGCTGAGTTTAAATTCTTTAAAGATGGTGTCTACCCACAATGTACTATAAGAATGTCATATAATACCAGGGCAGCTGCTGGACCATGCCAAAATGTGTCAGGATAAAATATAAGCCACAGAATATGTGGCATGATGTGGACTGCCCTCTGCTACATATAGGCCCTCAACACCCTGCTCTCTGGCCCTCTGTAGGATTTCAGAAAGCTCCTGGTGAAGGTCTCAGGCTCCATGCAAGGCTCCTTCACAGTGACCTGATGCATGTCATAGCCTGCTGGGACATCGGGGATGGGCGGAGAGGGGGTTACTATACAAGTGGGACACAATCTGTACAAAAAAAAAAAAAAGGACAGCCCTTCCAGTGTTCTCATCTCTGCTTCCCATCACCTTCTAAGGAGCCAGGAATGTCTTGCTCACACGGTCAAGTAAGGGCTGCTGCTCTGGGCAGCAACGGTGGAATTTTAAAAGCTTAGTTGGTCAGATCAGAGTCCAGGATCATCTGTGAGGTGTGAGTCTTCACTGTGTGAGGAATTAATTCAGCTATGAATCTGATGCTTTTCTACCCTGCCAAAGTCATCTCAGCAGCCTGCCTTCATCTCGCTGCCTACTCCAGAAACAGCATCCTGGAGCATGTGACGGATTCTGACTACTTCTGTTGATTTATGGCTTTGTCCACCTAGAATTCAAAAGATCATAAATGATTTTAACCATGTGTATGTGGTCAAAGTCTCAAAGATCCAAAAATCAACTTAAGGCATAATTCCTTGTGCCCGTAGCTAAAATCAAGTGTGAGTGTTGGGCTCCAGCCTGTGTATTCCCATTATTCTGCCAACAAGAGCAGTTTATTGGCAACTGTGAGCATTCAGAGGCAGATCATATGTCCTTGGCACACAAGTCACAGAGCAAAGCAGCATCTCCCCTTTGACCATTATGTAGGAACACTGAAAATCCACCGCGGGCGGGCAAGTTGGCCTGGAGACAGGAAAGTACCGCCACTTCTTGAAGGTTTCATTTCCTGTCATGTGGATTTCTAAAGTGATGATACTTGGAGCTGTACAGGTGGTTTCTGCCGTGGTAGGACCTCACACGAGCAAGGGAACCTGCAATGAAGATGGGTAGAGTTACTGTCTCTGTGGGCAACAAAGTATACAGAAGAGAGCTATGCATGCTCACCCTTGTAAAAGATGTTGAAGAATTGAGATCTAGACCAGCGGCCATGCCTTCTCACTCTCCCAGAGACCTTTCCAAAATACAAATGTGTTTAAAACCTTCCAATGACTCGTGAGAAAACAAGCAACATGGAATCCATGGATGTTTATTTGTCCGTCCCTCTCACAGCATCTCATTGCTCCTTTGTGTTCACCCCTCCAGTCCTGCTGGAAGGGACACCTGGAGGCAGAAACCCTAGGAGGCTCACTCACTCCACATATAAAAAGTGTATGACCAGAGTTTGTGGTGGAGATAAAGGAGCGTGAAGTTCTTCCTCTATGTGACAGGAAAGACCACAAACATCCTGATGGTTTAGTTCTCTCCTGATAGCCCAACAACAGGAAATCAAGACCCAGGGGTCTGTCTCTAGTGCCTCTGAAATGAGTTAAGGAGATGGATGTCCTGTTAAATAACCACTGTTTCTCTCCTGGAGTGTCAAACCAGAGCCCAGGCTGAACAGGACTGGCTGGGAATTTGCCATTGTGTGTTACCTTTTTAGTTCATCAACCAAAGCAAATACTCAAAAGCCACAAATTCCTTCAGAACTAACACAAGCACCATTGGGTTGATAGCACCCAGCTTACGGCCAGTCTATCTGTTCTCTCAATGGGTCTTCCCAACAGTCCCACTATGATTCAAGAATAATGGGCAAGGTATGTGTGGAAGAACATTTTCTCATATTTGTAAGCTGAACATCTCAGTTCCAGGTGGTGGAATGACCAGGTGACAGCTTTGGGATGTGACTAGGTCCCTTGGGAGTGTAGCATCTCTCAAGGGCTTAGTGTCTAATCCAGGCCTAGAACAATTCTGCACTCTCTCTGTTGTGCTTCTAGCCATCAATGGTCAACCCCTGATCTCCTAGTTGGAGAGAAGCCACTATGTATGGCTCATTAAGCCATGTGCCTGTTGCCTCTTCTCACAACAGCAGACATGGACTTGGTGAAGGATTTTGGCAGTCTCACAGTTCCACTAACACCTGTGCCATGTGTGGATGAAGGGAGTGCTGTGGGCCTTTGCCTCCACCTGTGATATTACAATGGGAAATGTAGGAACAATGACTCCATTGGGATAGTGGCACAACAAATGAGGTCGATGTCCCAACTTTGGAGTCAAGTAAATACTTTTAGTATAGTGATGTTTAATCAGAGTTCTGTGATACAAAGGGACTTTGGGTCAAATGCTCATCAGTAAGACCTAATCAGAGCACAGACCCTCTGACCACTTGCATACATGGCTCAATTCCTTTTGTCTTCATGTGGGCCCAGGGACATCTTCCCCAGCTCTTCTGGCACCCTCTGACCTCTAGTGCTCTACATTCTGGGGTTAGCATCTCTTATTGGTGAAGCTTGGGAATAAAGAGATATAAGTGGAAGCCCTACTCACAGCTACCAAATGTGAAGTTGTACAGTGGCCATACTGTGGTTCTCTCATAAGGGCTCTCCAGTCGACCTGACATCTACAAGTCTTCACATCCCTGCTCTAGTTTCATCCGTCCATCCCTAGAAGAAGGAAAAGCATATGCAGGATATCCATAGTATCTGCTTGTGCAGGGCCCCAAAAACCCAGAGCCAAGGAAAATGAGGAAGAACATGGCTGGGGTAGCCACTGGTTAAGAGGGGAAGAAAATTCTACAAGAAATTTCTACAATAGGTAGAAATCCGAATAGGGAAGCCATAGCCACAATCCAAGATACATTCTACTGTGTAGGGCAAAAAGCAAAAAGAAGACAGAAGTCCGAGGGCCCAATCACTAGGACAAGACCTGTATCTAACACGATCAGGTGATATCATGGGGTCAGGGAGAGGATGAGGTGAAGCAAGGTCAGGGATGTGGTCAGCACTGCCTCAATCTGACTCAGAAAAAGGAGTCTGCTTCCATGGTGCCTCAGAGAAAGTTGGAGAGGGCTGTATGCAATGGTGGGAAGTATAGCAGAGACCTACTGGAAAGTTCGGGAGGAGATACAACCATCAGCGTTCCCTGCATACATGAGCCACAGAAGCTGGGAGAGGGAATGAGTTAGGAAGAAGCTAAAGAGGCAGCTCTAGGGCCATGTCGAAAAATAGGCAAGGAAGGGGGTGTTAGCGCCTCTTAAAGGACCCTACTGTAGCCAGTAGTACAGCCCAGGCAGACAGGAAGAGAGCCTGCCTTACAGAGTAGCACAGCTCCTACTTTCCAATAGTGCTAAACTCCAAACTCCAGACTCTGCCCTCCATGATCTAGTTAGGATTCCAGCAGAAGATCTTCACTGTGGAGTCTAGAACACAGAGAAGCTGGGAAAACTGTTGTGTGGTCTGAGAGAAACACACGGAGACACTTTTTTGAGAAGTACCTAGTGAACTATTAAAAAAAAAAGTTTTTCCGAATCCCCTGTGGTGAAAGCCTGCAGAAGGAGAAGAACCCAACATCTTTGCAGTGAGCAATGCAGTGAGGGGAGGCTTTAGTAAGAAGATAGCCAGGAGAATAGAGGCAGGACTGAGAGCAAGAGGGCATGCCAGAGGGGGCAACCTTAAGGTAGCTGTCCGAGTTGAGGTACACGGGAGGAAGGAGTTTGTTTTTAACTAAATGTTTTACTGTATTAACAACTGAAATATAACAGACACATTATCCCTGTCTCAGAGATAGAGATAGATGATAGAAATAGAGAGAGAGAGAGAGAGATAGACAGACAGACAGGCAGGCAGGCAGGCAGGCAGGCAGCATATGGATGTACTTGAGACAGAGTTTCGGTATATAGACTTGGCTAGCCTAGAACTCATTATACATCTGGACTCTCACTTATGGACAGTCCAATGGCTTCTGCCCCACCTAATGCTGGGATTAAGTTATGCTTTAATAATGCATGTCACTCTGGCAGCACGGCCACAATCAAGATCGCAACACCTCTCACAAGATTTCCTACAACTTCCTTCAGTCCTCAAATGTCACCAATCATCTAACAACTGTACAGAAGTTTATATTTTCTAGAATTCTGTAGCAATCCAACAATATGACTAAATTTTATGGCCATGTTTCTTTCAGCATAATTATCTTGAACTCATCTTGTATTGCTGCAGGTATCAGCATCACTGTTATTTTGGTGAATACTGTATGAACACGTCATACTTGTTTATTCATTCTTTTGCTGATGGGCAGTTGTCCGCAATTTTGAGGTCATTATAAATAAAACTGCTGTGAGCATGTATGTGGAAACAAGTGCACCCATTTTCTTGCTCTCTTCCTTTTTTGCTCCAATAAGTGTTGAAGAAAAGCAGAGAAAACAGGCATTTTGTGCCTTCTTGATGCTGGGAGAGTATTAATTCTTCTTTTAAAAAGTATTTCATATGGGAATAGGTTTTAAATATTAACCTTGTGTCCCTTGGACACATTTCTTGTGTCCTAGGACACACCCAACACCATCATTCTCATATTGTTCTCTTTCTTATCATATCTGGTTTTGGAATCAACAACTGGATTCACGGGGTACACTGGGACCTGCTCTCTTCTTCAGTTTTTGGGATGAATTTGTTTAGAGGTCTTGTTACAAATTCATCATTTGTAGAGCTCATTAGCAAAGCTATCTAGGCCTGGAAGCAGTGAATATGTGTATGGTGTGTGTGTGTGTGTGTGTGTGTGTGTGTACGCGCGTGCGCACATGAGCATGTACACGAAGTCTTCTTTTACTTATTATTCAGTCTCTTTGCAGACGTGGAGTTTTTTCAGGTTATGCATTTCTTCTAGAATTTTACACTTGTATCGTCATAGTTTGACATTGGTATGTTTAAAGTAGCACACCCATTCGTGAAGTTGTTTGTATTATTCCTTTCATATGAAAGTCTCTTATTATATCTGGAGAATCTGTGATATTTTGCCTCCTTCTCAAAATTGACAAAAAGAAATCTTTTTCTCTTGATATATCCTGTGCCAGACTTTCTGATTTATTGGTTTTGTTTCAGGATGAGCTGTGGGTTTAACTTTTAGAATCAGTTTCCTCTTTTATTTTATTGATTCCTGCTATGACCTTTACTTTTTTCTGCTAACTTCAGACTTCAGTTTTGCTCTTCTTTTTTCTAGTTTTCTAGGGAAGAATATCCGGTAGTAGAATGACAAAGCACCATGAATTTCTTTTGAAAACACTACTGTAGCAGCACTCCACACTTTCATAGTGTAATTTACAATCACCTCAAACTACTTTCTATCCTTTGATTTTTTGCCTTTTTATTTAAAACTGTTATTTTAATATTTGGGGATTTTCCTGGGGCCATGTTATTATTAATTTATAATATAATCCTGTAATAGTCATGAACATACTTGCTATGTGTAGTCTTTAGATGTAGCTACAGTAACTATTTTCTAATATCTGGGATCATTATGGGGCAGGTACACTCATATTCAGTCATTAATGACTGTTTGAGGCTAACCTACCATTTTATTATTACCTGATTGTTTTTGACTGGATGCCACACACTGCCAAATTTTGCCTTGAAATTTGCTAAACAGTTTCACATTCATACATATATTGCTAAGCTTTGTTCTGTGATGTAGTCTTTGGAGACGGTTTGATTCTTGTTTGAAAGATTTTGGAGCAGAGAAGGTCATGAAAATTGTGGCCCACTGCTGAGAGAAGAACATGACCAAAAGACAGGGCATTCTGAGTCCAGCTTGGGAAGACTGAAGGCATTATTCTCAGCCTATGAGAGCTCCAGATTCTCCTCTACCACTCTCCACTGATGGTCCTTCTTGCAGCTTGACTTGTATGTGTGATCAAACTCTGCTCTGTTAAAGCACTCCAGTGGGTTCTGCAGGTCTCTGGATTGCTGTGTTACAATCTCTTCTTTAACATTCACTATGCATGCAGATGCCTTGATACTATAGGACTGACGCTCTGCTTCTCAAACAAGAAGAAACATGGATGTGCTGGATAGTTTTATGCCAACTTGACTCAAGCTATAGTCATCTGAGAGAAGGAACCTTGACTGAGAAAATGCCTCCACAAGGACTGTAGGCAAGCCTGCAAAGCATTTTGTTAATTAGTAATTGATCGGTTAGTGTCCTGCCCATTGTAGGTGGTGCCATAATAAATCAGGCTGAGCAAGCCAGGATGACGAAGCCAGTAAGCAGCATCCTTCTATGGCCTCTGCATCAGCTCCTGCCTTCAGGTTCCTGCCCTATGTGAGTTCCTGTCCTGACTTCCTTCAGTGATGAACTACGATGGGAAAGTGTAAGCCAAATAAACTCTTTCCTCCCCACATTGCTTTTGGTTCATGGTGTTTCATCATAGCAATAGTAACTCTAACTAGGACAATGGGCCTGTGTCAACATCCCTTCAACACCACAGCTGCTGCTGGATTAGGAGATGTTGGATGCAGGCCTTACAATCTGCTATGGTGTTTCTCAGGGACTATATAATACCTGTGGCTTGATGGCTAATTACTTAGAAGTCACATTTTCCTAAATGTTTGGCTGCTTAAGATAGGATGGCAAATCTAATCCCTGCAATTACCCTCTGGACTGACGAAGCTCTCAGAGACAGACCCACTGAGTATATTTTAAAAGCTAAGGTGTGCCCTATACATTCTTTCTGGGTAGTGTAATTCTACTAGTCTACCTCCACTGTTACAGGTGAGCAGCCTTCCGACTTTACCAGTCTTTTTCCTCTCCAATCAGCCTATACAAACTGTGGCAAGGCAGAACCAGTCAGTATGTGCTACAAATCACATATGCACATATGCACATACTGACAAACCTGTAGGTGTTCTATACTGTTTCAGCTTTATTTTTCTTGTGACTCTTTCAAACACAAGTCTCAAGATGGGTAGGATGGAGTCCCATTAAAATGACCCTTGAACTCCTTAAATGTGTGCAAGACACTCTATGTATATTTTACTTGAAAAAACCAGCTGTAAAAAGTAAACTCCCGTAACATGCTGATAAAGTCCTGCTGGAGTCATGAACGCTAATGTCTGCATTGTACACAAATGAAATCCTGGACCAGGTGTGAGAGTCACATGCCTATAATCTCAGCATTCTGAGACAGGAGGACTGCTGAGTTCAATGCTAGCTTGGGCCACTCAGTGAGATCTCGTTTCAACAAAAGAAGAAAAAGTGTGTGCAGATAGGCAGAAGGGTAGATCATGAAATGGAGAGATATGGGTTAAAACAAATGTAGCAAACCCTCATCAAAAGTTCTTGGTGCTAGATAGAGGGGCATTTGCTTCACAATTATTTCAACTTTTCAACATGTTTGACATCTTTTCTATGAAAAAATGCTTAAAAAAATCTTTCATGCTAAAATGACAAAAAATGTAGCTTGCTGAACTGTATTTAATAGAAGTCAGGGCAAGAAATGATTGCGAAGTTGAGGTAGGGCAGGCTTTCAAGGAAACCCTTCAGCCAGCTTTGAGATAGTTCATAAAATGAATCTCACAACAGAAAACCGGAATGTGTGAGTCTCGAGAGCACACTCCGTGGACTGTGGACTTATACCTCGGCTGGGTGAATCTCTAAGAGTTGCTCAGGCAGTTTTCAGCCCTGTATTGTCCACTGGAAAAATGAGAGTGAGGTCTGTGTTACAGAACTACCAGGTGCTTGGGGTCATTTCACAATGGGGTGGGCAGGACCCACTCACTGCGTGATCCTGTGGTGCCCCTGTTCTGACATGCTTCCCCACACAGAGGAAAGGGTTGCTGTGGCTCTTGGGTTTGGAGGTTTCAGCCCACACTGGGTCAGCCCAAGGTTTTGGGTCTATGGAAGCATATGTGGAGGCAGGCAGTATGTGACAGGTCATGAGTGGCAGGGTACATGTATTCTTTTTATAGCAAGCAGGCAGAAAGCAGAAGGAGCTTGCCAACAACGGCAAGCCCTCCTGTTAGGCTTTTCTTTTGGCATACGGGTTTCTGGAGCACACTGAAGACTGCATCACTTACTAGGGACAGGTTCAGTGATCTGTAATGAGGGTTTGGGGCATGGAGCCACAGGTTGAGTGAGCACTCGCGGCTCAGCTGATGCTAGGATACTGGATCACTCTTTCTGGGGGTATTGGGGTACCTTACCTAGGTGAATCTCCGAGGGCACATGAGGATAAGTGGGAATGGGGCAGTTGGTGAAGGAAGGGTAAGGGAGAGAGGAGAGGCAGGACAGCTGTTCATCCTTTGCTCTCACAGGCAGTGTAGGAGACCTAGAATTCTTGTCCGCCATCAGCAAGGACAATATGATGATGCCATCTGGGTAGGGACAGTTTGTAGTGTGTGAGGGAAAAAAAAAATTGAAGGAGAAAGTAATGCTCGTACATTTACTCGGTATGAAAAAGGAAACTGCAAAAGGGGCAGCATGGGAAAGATCTAGCTAGAATTTCACTGAAGCAAGCTTACGGAGGCAGGCAGAACTGTCAACGAAGCTTGAGCTTACACTGAGAGCCCATGATGTCAGCTCAGACTTAAGGCACACTGCTGAGAGTGCTTCCGTGACCATCAGACAAGCGTCAGAGAGACATGGGAGAGAGAGGCTGGGCCTATCCACGGAGCAGGCCCCAAAGCAGAGATCCACGTGGATGTGGGTGCCACACACTGGGGCTTCCTAAAAGATGCATGCTGTCTAAAAGACGCTCATATTACTTGTTTAGATAAAAAGAAAAGTATTCTGGGGAGTCACTGGAGAACACGAAAAGTTGCAAAAATATTCACACTTTTCCTTTCCTTCCTTCCAGGCCAAGAAGAATATTCAGTGCCTGGACAAAGGTGACTGACCATGGCTGTCGGGGCATGGTGCTGGGGAGGGATTTCTTGGCAAGAAGAAATCCCCAAGAAAGCAGGGTTTTCTCTAATTAGAGGTCTTTCTTCCAGGTTGAGTGGGAAGATTCTAGGCATAGAGGAATCTAGGTGGGTGACAGGTGAGGGCACACACAAGCCAGGGAGGAAGAGAGGACATGCCCAAAGGTCATTTTATTTCCCCAAAGAAAAGAAAGGTGTATTTGTAACCTGAATTGTATATCTGGCAGGATTTTCAAATGATTCTGGTACATGAGCTTTCAGCACACAGACAGCAGGATGCACAGGAGTGCTGGGCTGTGCACAGTGCCATAGATGGGGATATGCTGTTTTAATTCTCCATCCAGATCTTGACCCAGTGCCCCACTCTATGCCAGAAGCTGATGGTACAATGATGGGTGAGCCTTGTGCAAGACTATGTCGTGCAAAATGAGGCCCGCATCCAACAACACCTATAACAGTTCTGGGGAACTCAGAGCTGGGATTTGCATTCAGAAAGGAAAATAACATGGTGATGATGTGGGAAAACTGAGCCAGCCCGGGGACTGGAGGAGCCGATTAGAGAGTTCAGAGTGAAAACATGAAGGACAAAGGCACCCAGTGGTTTCACAACATGCTTTACCCCAGCTCCATTTTCAGAGACAACAGGGAATGTGGGTGAGCTGTCAGCAGACAATCTTGACTGCCTGTCTTGAAGCCATTCCAATTTAACTACACACAGCTAAGCTTACACAATGAACAACCTGGGCCCAGTGTATGAATGAATGTCATTCAAGAACCAGGTCTGCGCTGACACGGGTTTCTGTTCCCTACTCCCTGGAACATGGAGTTCTCTTCTGCTGAGAAGGAAGGGGTTTGTTGTTCTCCTCCCTAGCTTGGGACCTCCTGATAACATCATATGTCCAATCAGTTCTTCGGGCTTCCTGTTGAGGTCAAGGGGCATAAAATGCTTTCGTCTACATCTGTGATTCCTGTAATGCTGTAATGGGAAAAAGGGCACCTGTGCTGTGTGAGCTCAGTGTGGCTCGTGGAGCACTTGCCAAGGTAGCCAGGAGCTGATAAGATGTCTGGACATAGCAAAAGGTGCTGACCTAGGAATATTTTGCCAGGAAAAGTCACTTAGAATACCAGCGCTACACTTGACTATTTATCAAATGGAAGCCACAGCCTTTCTTCCTGGGAAATAGAGCATGATCCTGTTATACCCTCTGTGTGGGGTGGAGTGGGGAGTCTAACCATGCCCTTCAGTTGTTCTGAATAGTTCTTTCTCTGACTTGTGAGTGTCTCTGAGGCACAGGACTTCTGTAGGCACAATGAGGCTTCATTCCTCCATCTGCACTGAACAGCTCTGCCAATGCCTGCATCCTAGTAGGTCTTACTAATGGGTTAGGGACTGAAGCACTGCCACGCACATGTTCACATGAATATACAGGTAAGAGGAAACAAGGTGTGCATTCCAGGCTGTCTGACACAATTCATCTAATGCAGATCAGCCAAGGCTGCTAGATATGAAAGGTTGTTTTTACCTTTGCTGTGAATGAAGGATTGAGGGAATAGGAGACAAGATCATAGGGAGGTGGGTATGAGCACTGAAACCTGTCTGTGAGAAGAGGGGCATCCTGGGAAGACACACGGTTTCCATAGCTACAAGTGTCTTCACGTGGAACCAGAAGCCAATCAGGCAGCTGGGAGCACTGGCAGCCAACAGCAGCCAAAGACCTGGGCCACTCACACCATAAAGGCAACTGTTACAGTGGTCATTTTGAAAAACAATGCTGTCATCTTTAAGATAATTATTCTTTCTCCATCAAGCTGAGGATTCTATATCATGAGCAGCATCTTCCCAATGATCAACCATCCCATTTTGCCTACCATGGTCAGGTTCTTTTGTTGTTTTTAAACTTCTAAATCCTGGGGAAGCCTCCCACCTTAGGATCTGAGCTGAGAAGAAGGCTTTCTCAGAGGCAATAAGCTCTGTGTGATATGCACTGCAGCCTTCTACAAAGACCTGGAAAGCTGGATTCAAGAGCCCATGTGAGCAGGAACTTACACTGAACACTCAAGGCATGAAAAGCAACATAAGTTCCCAACTGTAGAGAGCTCAGTCCACACTGCAAACGGCACAGATCTACTGTTCTTTCCTCAAGGGCAGTTGGACCAAACAGGGAAAGGAAGATAAAGGAATAGAGGAAAAGCCCACATGTTTTGACCCTGGAGCTATGAAAGTCAGTTGTCTACACACAGCAGGAAAGTGCTGTTTGACTGGTTTTTTGAAACCATCACTAGACTGTTAACATTCCCCCCAACCCCAGGGCCCATATCTGGTACTCTACAGACAGTTGCAGTGGGAAGGCAAACTAGCAGCCATAAAGGTGTGGAAATGCCCCTAGAGGTCAAGGCCTACATAGGAGAGGTCAGTGCAGGCCATGAGGATGTTCACACTCCTCAGAGAGGCTGTGGCAGGAAGGAGGGTGCTCAGGAAGTTGTGCTATTCCATCCTGGCTTCCTATACCACAGTCTGTGACAGGTGGCAGTTGAGTGACAAGAGCCTGTTCAGTGTCATCTTGCCCCCATTACCCAACACCCAGCTCTCAGCCCCAAATCACCTTGAAACTGAACATGATATACAAATTCTTAAACATTTGCTGACTCATGCTTTCCAGAGTGTGCAAGCAACCCAAGAGTTAAGTCAATCCAAGAAATATAATCAAAACTTGGTCCTATGTATCCCATTTAAGGAGACAGCCATGTGGAAAAGGACAGCTGTGTGTCCTACTTCGCTACAACGTTGTAATTGTGATGTCCTTCCCTTAGAGCATGCCTGGGGTTCATAGTGGCCAACTTCCTCCTCACCTCTAAACCTTCAACTGGACATGTCTATTCAGGCCTTCTTATTCTCTGTTCTTCATTTCTACCCCTTAATTTCCTAAACACTTAGTCTCTTCTTCCAGATGCTTTGCAATCTTGCTTCTTTTTAACTTTCTGCAAAGCAAAAGAAAGAGTTCTCAGAGAAAGCAAGCCCAAGTTTTCAGTTTTTAAGTAACCACCTGTTAGCTGTGTAGCCTTGGCTTTTAGTTTCTCTTGCCTTGGGTTCTTTCCATCACTGTAGGACAGAGTAGCATCTATTTTGAAATACCAGCTCCAAACACCAGTCAGTCAGCTGTATGTAAATATAGAGAGCAACTGTATGCCTATAGCCTTCAAGTCTCTGGTCTCTTCTCCATAGAGCCCCCCAGGGGTGCTTGGAACCATGGTGTGTACCAGAGCCTACGTGCACTCTGCTTCTTACTAGGCCTATGTACCTATGAGGGTAAGTACGAAGACTTTGAATTACACATTAGGCACAGGAAGACATAAACAAGTATACTAATACTTGCTATAATTAAGGTTATTTTTAACTCAATTGTTAATTTCTTAATATTTTCAAAGTGTGGTTGACTAGCTCACTGAAATTGGAAGGGAGGGAAGCTTGAGATAGGTGACACTCAGTGTTTTCAGAATATATTAGAGGAGCAAACCAGATAGATAATTACCCCAAACCTCAAAGCCAAGTCCCTTCAGAGACAATTTAACTTGGCTGACCTTTGGGTTTGAACTTCTGACAAGTCCAATTCAGGACTCAGATGTTGATGTTGCTTACAGATTTCTTGTTGAGAAACATGATTTTAGAAACTAAGAAACAAAGTCTTGTGATGGGTTTCACTAAATTACTTGCTTAGGACTTCTTTAAAGAAGAGCCACCTCTGGATTTCAGTCAGTGGGAAATGGCTGTCTTGAGCCCAGAGTGGGCTTCAGAGGTAAATTCACAGCCACTTTCATCTGACTTCCATGACTGCTTCTCGACCATTCAAGATACAAGAAATAAATGAATTCCATAGAAATGGGAAACCATAGGGAGTCAGCTTGAAGCCTGTCACTCTCTGGTACGGCTGGATAGGGACCTAAAGTGGCTAGGCCTCCAATAAAGACAGCTTACATCCTCATGTCAGTTTTTGGGTCACTGTAGAGTCATACCTGTACAGCTATGACTGCCCTCTCCTCAAATCAGGACAAGCTCAAGGAAGTAGGGGCTAATCAGGGAGTTGAGCCTAATGAATTCCAAGAAAGCTTAGAAACTGCAATTCAGGAGCACCCAGAAAGCTCTGGCAGAGCAGCAGAGTTGGTGGCCTTTGGGGTACCCATAGACCAGTGCTGGGGAAGGGTAGTAGCTACATGTCCTAGGAACCTCTCCACTCTGCTACCACAATGTGTCCAAGTGAGGAACAAGGAGATCTGTCTGTCTTTTTTTTGGGGGGGGGCGTTCGAGACAGGGTTTCTCTGTATAGCCTTGGCTGTCCTGGAACTCACTCTGTAGACCAGGCTGGCCTCAAGCTCAGAAATTCACCTGCCTCTGCCTCCCAAGTGCTGGGATTAAAGGTGTGCACCACCACCGCCCAGCAATCTGTCTGTCTTATTTCTGGAAATAGTAGCCTTATGTGAAAGTGGCCCTGCCTCAGTTTCATGGGTGACATGTTTTCCTTAGAGGATACAGCCTGGTCAACAAGAACTTCTATGTTGAGTCCAGTCCCTGCATGACCAAAGTCTAGTGACTTGGCCTTGTGCATTTCACAAGCGTGAAGATTAACTTTCTATTGACCTCTTCAGGGACAGCACAGTTTTAGAAGCAGAAATGCTCTCTTAGGAAAATCTAAAATACCCCATGAAGGAGGCATATGCAGCCACAGAAGTCTGTGAATTCATAGAATTGTGGTATTGAGAGGAAACACAGCTTGGAATCCAGGTGGAGTTTGATAATACTGCTTCAGGGGCCACAGTTTTCTACAGTATCCCAGTGGGAAATAAATATGTAGACTTGCATTAGACTGCCAAAAGAGACCTGGGGGAAGAAAACAGTGCATGTTCTGTGGCAAGACTTTGAATTTACTGACAGGTATGTTGGCAGAAAGAGGCAGTCAAAGATAGATACGGGAAGACCGGTGATGACATCGCAGGCTAAGGGTGCTACGCAGCTTCCCTCCGGGGAGCTGTAGGGAACACACTGTAAATTCTTATGCAGCCTGACCCTGCACTTGCATTGATTTGGGCTTAGGAGGCAGAAGTAGGTTTAGCTTTAACCTTGCCACATGGGCAGCAGGTAGCTTGAAGGGCTGGCTTTTTCCCAAGTCAACTCTTTTTTGTCTGCCCCTTGGCGGTACCCTCCAGAAGCTGGGCTGTCTAGTCAGCTCTGCCTCCATTTCTATTTTCTGTACCAGCGCTCACCTTTCTGAGTCTTGCAGCTCCTGTGCCCGAGCGGATGGCATCCATCAAGGCTTGCCTAGTGTTTACTGTGTTACTGAGGGTGCTGCTGCTGAACCTGGAAACCGTTATGGAGGCTGATGGATCCTGGGAGGCTGGAGTGGGTGGTGGTGGCAGGGTAGGTGGGGGTGGAAGGCCAAGGTCTTCTTGCTGAGGTTTATCCAAGCCCGGAGCCACAAGCGCAGCATTTCGGAAGCGTTGGAGCTCCTCGGAGGCAAGGGATGACACCTAACGAGACAGTTAAGAGATGAGCGCTACAGTAAGAGCTCACATACCCCATCTCATCTGTGACACTCCACGGTGATGACACCGGAGTGAGAGGCTGCAGAAGGGATTGGTTCATAAATGTGTACCTGCCATGAAAAGAATCAGTACTCTATAAAAGAGACACCAGAGAGTACCTTGAACCTTCTGCCATGGGAGGCCTTGGTATTCAGGCACTAGGGACCAGCAAGACACCCTTAAAAAAAATACCATTTTGGCTGTTACCATGTCCTTTGACTTCTAGTTTCCAGAGCTGTAAGAAATAAACCTCTGTTGTTTCTAAGTGACCCAGTCTACGGTGCTTTGTTATAGCACCTGATAGATGTTAGAATTTGTATAAAGGTCTTTTCTGAGAAGACAACACAGCTACCCTGTAACACTGTGAGATCACAGTGAACCTCAAACAGCTCGTAATGATGAACCGTGGAAAACAGAAATCTGTCTGCTTATATCTATATCCCTGTGCTCTTCCAAAGTATGGCTCAAAGGTACCAGGCATGGCAGCATAATTTTTTTTTGCATATGATGACAGAAATAGAAGCCAGATACACAGATTGGACCAAGTCGGGGTGGAAGTTGAGAGCTACTAAAACCCCCGGAGAAATGTACAAGTTACATCATTCCTTAAACCCTGTGTGTGACAGCCACAGGTGCACTGTCTTGCCTCTAAACTCAATTAATATGTGCCTACAGTTGTGCAAGTTCAGGGCTATCATCCTACAGTTGCCTTGGTCTGTGGGATTAGGCAGGGTGGCAGGGCCTTATTATCCTACCCTGAGGTCACAAGGAGTGTGTGAGTGAATTTGAAGAATGTTAGTGTACAGGATAGACCTGCAGAAAAAGCAGGAAAATGTCAGTGGTGCAGGGGTCTCTCACTTTATATGAGCAGAGGCAGCTGTTTGGAATTGGGTGACAATGTGCCAAACAAATGGAGTTCACAGTTCTGATGCTGGCTGCCGTGTAATGGAAGCTAAGTGGCATTGGCTTAGTCTGCTGAGAAGTGCAGGTAGATTATGAACCTGTTATATATGGGAAGCCCATTTCCTTACCTTCCTGAGGCTGAGAGTCCCACTGTGGCCCCGAATGGCTGCCAGAAGGGCAGATCGCTCGCTCTCTGCCTCCACGTAGGATGGTTTCTTTGGCCTTCCTTCTGAGGTTTGTTCTGCAGTCTAGAGTATTAACAAAGTTAA